>CM075856.1:53658276-53862639 GCA_037975125.1 Latrodectus hesperus
GGTATTGCTCTTAGACCTGCAATTTGAAAACAATTTTATGTAGGATAAGATGAATTGTTTCCCCGTCTGATATGCTGTGATTAAAACTCAATTCTGATCCTCTATTAAGAATATGAACTACTTCAACAATATTTATTATTGTAACACTTATTTGTGACCATGGTGAGCTTGTTAGGTAGGGAGACATTTTAAATAATGAAGGTAGAGTGTTCAAATCTTCACCAAACCAATCATCCGTCAAGTCTAGTAATGGTGCTGGGGCATGTAAAAAATGTCATAGTTGAAATGTGTGTCTTCCTTTTAAATTAACATCTCTTAAAGTGACCTGCTATTTCTTGGTTTCTATTGTTTGGTTCCTGCTTCTAATTCTTATTAAGACTCATCTACTTCAGGGGTCAAGATTGCATGCCTCCACTGTGTAAATCTGTCAGCACATGCTGAAGCTGAAAGGAGGCAATTCTTCTTTGTTTCTGCGCATTGGAAAAATCTATTATTCAGTATATTAAAGAAATATAAATGTTTCGAATTTCCAATTTTTTATGAAAAAAAAAAGAAAAATTTATCTTTGTTGTCACATTTATTCAATCTTTTTTCATTCGGTTTTTTTTTAAATTTAAAAAAAAATTAAATATGTTCTTGTTATTTTAACTTTCTTCTTTTTTTAAAACTTTATTGCAACTCTTTTCAAATTATAAACATGAATCTATATGACCCTTGACTAAACTTTTTTTTGTAATCTAGTTCTTCCAACGATAACTTTTCGAAGCTACTGTCTTCTCGACAGTTA
Source organism: Latrodectus hesperus (assembly GCA_037975125.1). Taxonomy (NCBI): domain Eukaryota; kingdom Metazoa; phylum Arthropoda; class Arachnida; order Araneae; family Theridiidae; genus Latrodectus; species Latrodectus hesperus. The sequence continues at coordinate 53,659,064 of CM075856.1, forward strand.
ATGTGCTTGAATTATTTTTTTAAATCTTAGACCACATGCATGACGTAATGGTATATGTTCGTAGATCGGTAATTTGAAAAGAATTTTATGTAGGAAATGATGAATTGTTTACCCGTCTCATAAATATTGTGATTAAAACTTAATTCTGATCATCTATTAAGAGTATAAACCAATTCAACATTATTTATTAATTTAATACTTATTTATGACCTGGATAGTTAAGGGGTCATTTTGATTAATGAAGGTAAAGTGTTCAAGTCTCTACTCAACCAATCATCCGTCGAGTCTACTAATGAATCTGAAGTATGTAAAATATGTCGTGGTTACAATGTCCTCCATTTAAATTGATACCTCTTGAAGTGACTTGCCAAATCTTGGGTTCTACTCTTTGGTTCCTGCTTCTAATTCTTAGAAAGTTTCATCTACTTTCGGGATCAAGAATGCTTTCCTCCACAATGTAAAGGTGTCAGCACATGGTAGAACAGAAGGAAGGCAATTCCTTCTAGTTGCTGTGCATTCGAAAAATATATTATTCAGCGTATTAAAGAAATAAAAATTTTATGATTTTTCTTAGTTTTTTAAGCAAAAATATCGCATTAATCCTTAACATCGTATTGATGAAATATTTTCTCCTTGGGTTTCTTTTCTCTTTTTTTATAAAAAGTTCAAAATCTACTTGTTATTTTAACTTTTTTTTTCATTTTATTATTAAACTGCAACTTTCTCCAATGAATAAACTTAAATCTTTATCCAGCTTGACTGAGCTTTATTTTAAATCTAGTTTTTAAACGACACATTTTCGAAAGCTTCTTTGTCTTCTAGGCTGTTTATGTGCTGGAATTATTATTTTTATTTTTTGATAACATGTAAGATGAATTGGTATTAGCCCTTAGATCTATAATTTGAAAAGAATTTTAAAGGAAATGATGAATTGTTTCAAGATCTGATATTCTGTGATTAAAACTCATTTCTGATCCTATATGGACGGTATGAATAATTACAACAAAATTTATTATTGTAACACTTTTTTGTGTCCATGATGAGCTTGTTAGTTAGGGAGACATTTTAAATAATGAAGGAAGAGTGTTAAAATCTTTACCAAACCAATCATTCGTCAAGTCTACTAATGGTGGTGGGGCATGTAAAATATATCATAGTTGTAATGTGTGTCCTCCTTTTAAATTAACATCCCTTGAAGTGACATAATAATTCTTGGGTTCTATTGTTCGGTTCCTGCTTCTTATTCTTACAAACACTCATCTATTTCCGGGGTCAAAATTGCATGACTCCACAGTGTATATCTGTCAGCACATGCTGAAGCTGACAGTGGCAATTCTTCCTTGTTGCTGCGCATTGGAAAAATCTGTAATTCAGTGTATTAAAGAAATATAACGACTCAGCATCTTACGACATATTTCTGGGCGAGTTTGGGGCACTGACGCTGGCAACCTTAGGAACACGTATATCTTATCAATCAGACCAACCTTAGAGTATGGCCTTCCAATTTACTGTAGTGCCTCAGATACAAATCTTCAGAAACTGGAAAAGGTCAAGCTTAGCGCAGCTCGGATCATCACTGGGCTTAGAAACTTATTTCCCAGGGAAATTGTTCTTTTTGAAGCAAACTTACAGCTCTTAAGTCTTAGGAAATGCGGGTTTGCCTAATAAAATACTACAACAAACTTAGCGATCTAGTCTCACAAAATCGCACCTCTAACTACTTTAAAAACTGTTGTTTTAATCAGAGCCTTAAGAGAAACTGTCCCTTCAGCCAAGTGGCTTTCTTTTATCTTCTCGATGATGCAGTGGAACCACTTTACATATCACAGTGTCTTAACCCAGTGGACGATTTAGACGGTGTCTCCTTTTATTTCGATTTACCAGTACATGTAAATAATTAAACAGACCTTAATGCCTATTTTAGGCAATCGGCCCTTGAGAAAATTGGAGAGATTTCAATTTATGCTGTTAGGGTCTTCAATGACGGCCGTAGAGATGACTTTTTCCGGTCCGGCAGTGGTATTTTCGTCATATCTCAAGACCATGACTTAAAGCTTCAGAGGATAAATCCCATTCACTGCTCGGTTTTTCGCAGTGAACTGATAGCCATTGATGTGGCCCTTGAGGTTTTTTCATCTCTTCTTTATGGAAAGAAGGTTTGGATTCTGTCTGACAACAGAAGTGCAATTCAGCACCTGTGCAATTGGCAAAGTGTTATAGACAATGCTGGAGTGACTATAGTTAACAAGTTAAAACGGCCTTCCATACCTCATGAGATTCATCTGCAGTGGATTCCTTCCCACATCGATATTGAGGGAAATGAAATTGCGGATGCTCTGGTGAAAGCCGGTGCTGGTGAAGCCTCCGTTAATTTAGCTCCTCTCACTTTCACAGAGATTCACTCCAGAGAAAAAATTAAGAACAGGATTACTTGGATTGTCCCTCCGGTACATTACTGGTACCAACGTTTCCGTCCCGGAGACTCCCTGAGTACTGACTTAAGTCGTCAAGAACAAACTATTCTCGCCCGATTTCGAAGTGGACATCTTAAAACCCTAAAAGTTTCTGAGAGTTCCCGACACTTTGAAACCTGTACCAACTTCTCTACCGACCAGGCTTCGCCTGAAAATAACCTTAAGTGTCTAGGGCTCTCCAGGTAAGACTTGGTTGACGACCCTCTTTTTGTTTTGGATTATTGTAGAGTGCACAACGTCATGGACCTGGTCTAGCGCTGCTGACCTATGGGGACATGCAACAACAATAAGCAGAAATATTTGTGTTTCAATTTTCCAAAATTTTTATGAAAAAATAGAAATATTCATCTTTGTTGTCGCATTTATTCTATCTTTTTTCATCAGGTTTCTTTTTTATTTTTTTTAAAAATTAAATATTTTCATGTTATTTCAACTTTTTTTCTTTTTTTAAACTTAATTGAAACTCTTGTTAAATTATAAACATGAATCTATATACACATTCACTTAATTTTTTTGTAATCTAGTTACTTCAATGATAAATTTTCGAAGCTACTTTGTCTTCTCGACATAATGTGCTTGAATTATTTTTTTAAATTTTCGACGACATGCATGATGTAATGGTATTTGCTCTTAGACCTGCAATTTGAAAACAATTTTATGTAGGATAAGATGAATTGTTTCCCCGTCTGATATGCTGTGATTAAAACTCAATTCTGATCCTCTATTAAGAATATGAACTACTTCAACAATATTTATTATTGTAACACTTATTTGTGACCATGGTGAGCTTGTTAGGTAGGGAGACATTTTAAATAATGAAGGTAGAGTGTTCAAATCTTCACCAAACCAATCATCCGTCAAGTCTAGTAATGGTGCTGGGGCATGTAAAAAATGTCATAGTTGAAATGTGTGTCTTCCTTTTAAATTAACATCTCTTAAAGTGACCTGCTATTTCTTGGTTTCTATTGTTTGGTTCCTGCTTCTAATTCTTATTAAGACTCATCTACTTCAGGGGTCAAGATTGCATGCCTCCACTGTGTAAATCTGTCAGCACATGCTGAAGCTGAAAGGAGGCAATTCTTCTTTGTTTCTGCGCATTGGAAAAATCTATTATTCAGTATATTAAAGAAATATAAATGTTTCGAATTTCCAATTTTTTATGAAAAAAAAGAAAAATTTATCTTTGTTGTCACATTTATTCAATCTTTTTTCATTCGGTTTCTTTTTTAATTTAAAAAAAATTAAATATGTTCTTGTTATTTCAACTTTCTTCTTTTTTTTGAAACTTTATTGCAACTCTTTTCAAATTATAAACATGAATCTATATGACCCTTGACTAAACTTTTTTTTGTAATCTAGTTCTTCCAACGATAACTTTTCGAAGCTACTGTCTTCTCGACAGTTAATGTGCTTGAATTATTTTTTTAAATCTTAGACCACATGCATGACGTAATGGTATATGTTCGTAGATCGGTAATTTGAAAAGAATTTTATGTAGGAAATGATGAATTGTTTACCCGTCTCATAAATATTGTGATTAAAACTTAATTCTGATCATCTATTAAGAGTATAAACCAATTCAACATTATTTATTAATTTAATACTTATTTATGACCTGGATAGTTAAGGGGTCATTTTGATTAATGAAGGTAAAGTGTTCAAGTCTCTACTCAACCAATCATCCGTCGAGTCTACTAATGAATCTGAAGTATGTAAAATATGTCGTGGTTACAATGTCCTCCATTTAAATTGATACCTCTTGAAGTGACTTGCCAAATCTTGGGTTCTACTCTTTGGTTCCTGCTTCTAATTCTTAGAAAGTTTCATCTACTTTCGGGATCAAGAATGCTTTCCTCCACAATGTAAAGGTGTCAGCACATGGTAGAACAGAAGGAAGGCAATTCCTTCTAGTTGCTGTGCATTCGAAAAATATATTATTCAGCGTATTAAAGAAATAAAAATTTTATGATTTTTCTTAGTTTTTTAAGCAAAAATATCGCATTAATCCTTAACATCGTATTGATGAAATATTTTCTCCTTGGGTTTCTTTTCTCTTTTTTTATAAAAAGTTCAAAATCTACTTGTTATTTTAACTTTTTTTTTCATTTTATTATTAAACTGCAACTTTCTCCAATGAATAAACTTAAATCTTTATCCAGCTTGACTGAGCTTTATTTTAAATCTAGTTTTTAAACGACACATTTTCGAAAGCTTCTTTGTCTTCTAGGCTGTTTATGTGCTGGAATTATTATTTTTATTTTTTGATAACATGTAAGATGAATTGGTATTAGCCCTTAGATCTATAATTTGAAAAGAATTTTAAAGGAAATGATGAATTGTTTCAAGATCTGATATTCTGTGATTAAAACTCATTTCTGATCCTATATGGACGGTATGAATAATTACAACAAAATTTATTATTGTAACACTTTTTTGTGTCCATGATGAGCTTGTTAGTTAGGGAGACATTTTAAATAATGAAGGAAGAGTGTTAAAATCTTTACCAAACCAATCATTCGTCAAGTCTACTAATGGTGGTGGGGCATGTAAAATATATCATAGTTGTAATGTGTGTCCTCCTTTTAAATTAACATCCCTTGAAGTGACATAATAATTCTTGGGTTCTATTGTTCGGTTCCTGCTTCTTATTCTTACAAACACTCATCTATTTCCGGGGTCAAAATTGCATGACTCCACAGTGTATATCTGTCAGCACATGCTGAAGCTGACAGTGGCAATTCTTCCTTGTTGCTGCGCATTGGAAAAATCTGTAATTCAGTGTATTAAAGAAATATAACGACTCAGCATCTTACGACATATTTCTGGGCGAGTTTGGGGCACTGACGCTGGCAACCTTAGGAACACGTATATCTTATCAATCAGACCAACCTTAGAGTATGGCCTTCCAATTTACTGTAGTGCCTCAGATACAAATCTTCAGAAACTGGAAAAGGTCAAGCTTAGCGCAGCTCGGATCATCACTGGGCTTAGAAACTTATTTCCCAGGGAAATTGTTCTTTTTGAAGCAAACTTACAGCTCTTAAGTCTTAGGAAATGCGGGTTTGCCTAATAAAATACTACAACAAACTTAGCGATCTAGTCTCACAAAATCGCACCTCTAACTACTTTAAAAACTGTTGTTTTAATCAGAGCCTTAAGAGAAACTGTCCCTTCAGCCAAGTGGCTTTCTTTTATCTTCTCGATGATGCAGTGGAACCACTTTACATATCACAGTGTCTTAACCCAGTGGACGATTTAGACGGTGTCTCCTTTTATTTCGATTTACCAGTACATGTAAATAATTAAACAGACCTTAATGCCTATTTTAGGCAATCGGCCCTTGAGAAAATTGGAGAGATTTCAATTTATGCTGTTAGGGTCTTCAATGACGGCCGTAGAGATGACTTTTTCCGGTCCGGCAGTGGTATTTTCGTCATATCTCAAGACCATGACTTAAAGCTTCAGAGGATAAATCCCATTCACTGCTCGGTTTTTCGCAGTGAACTGATAGCCATTGATGTGGCCCTTGAGGTTTTTTCATCTCTTCTTTATGGAAAGAAGGTTTGGATTCTGTCTGACAACAGAAGTGCAATTCAGCACCTGTGCAATTGGCAAAGTGTTATAGACAATGCTGGAGTGACTATAGTTAACAAGTTAAAACGGCCTTCCATACCTCATGAGATTCATCTGCAGTGGATTCCTTCCCACATCGATATTGAGGGAAATGAAATTGCGGATGCTCTGGTGAAAGCCGGTGCTGGTGAAGCCTCCGTTAATTTAGCTCCTCTCACTTTCACAGAGATTCACTCCAGAGAAAAAAATTAAGAACAGGATTACTTGGATTGTCCCTCCGGTACATTACTGGTACCAACGTTTCCGTCCCGGAGACTCCCTGAGTACTGACTTAAGTCGTCAAGAACAAACTATTCTCGCCCGATTTCGAAGTGGACATCTTAAAACCCTAAAAGTTTCTGAGAGTTCCCGACACTTTGAAACCTGTACCAACTTCTCTACCGACCAGGCTTCGCCTGAAAATAACCTTAAGTGTCTAGGGCTCTCCAGGTAAGACTTGGTTGACGACCCTCTTTTTGTTTTGGATTATTGTAGAGTGCACAACGTCATGGACCTGGTCTAGCGCTGCTGACCTATGGGGACATGCAACAACAATAAGCAGAAATATTTGTGTTTCAATTTTCCAAAATTTTTATGAAAAAATAGAAATATTCATCTTTGTTGTCGCATTTATTCTATCTTTTTTCATCAGGTTTCTTTTTTATTTTTTTTAAAAATTAAATATTTTCATGTTATTTCAACTTTTTTTCTTTTTTTAAACTTAATTGAAACTCTTGTTAAATTATAAACATGAATCTATATACACATTCACTTAATTTTTTTGTAATCTAGTTACTTCAATGATAAATTTTCGAAGCTACTTTGTCTTCTCGACATAATGTGCTTGAATTATTTTTTTAAATTTTCGACGACATGCATGATGTAATGGTATTTGCTCTTAGACCTGCAATTTGAAAACAATTTTATGTAGGATAAGATGAATTGTTTCCCCGTCTGATATGCTGTGATTAAAACTCAATTCTGATCCTCTATTAAGAATATGAACTACTTCAACAATATTTATTATTGTAACACTTATTTGTGACCATGGTGAGCTTGTTAGGTAGGGAGACATTTTAAATAATGAAGGTAGAGTGTTCAAATCTTCACCAAACCAATCATCCGTCAAGTCTAGTAATGGTGCTGGGGCATGTAAAAAATGTCATAGTTGAAATGTGTGTCTTCCTTTTAAATTAACATCTCTTAAAGTGACCTGCTATTTCTTGGTTTCTATTGTTTGGTTCCTGCTTCTAATTCTTATTAAGACTCATCTACTTCAGGGGTCAAGATTGCATGCCTCCACTGTGTAAATCTGTCAGCACATGCTGAAGCTGAAAGGAGGCAATTCTTCTTTGTTTCTGCGCATTGGAAAAATCTATTATTCAGTATATTAAAGAAATATAAATGTTTCGAATTTCCAATTTTTTATGAAAAAAAAGAAAAATTTATCTTTGTTGTCACATTTATTCAATCTTTTTTCATTCGGTTTCTTTTTTAATTTAAAAAAAATTAAATATGTTCTTGTTATTTCAACTTTCTTCTTTTTTTTGAAACTTTATTGCAACTCTTTTCAAATTATAAACATGAATCTATATGACCCTTGACTAAACTTTTTTTTGTAATCTAGTTCTTCCAACGATAACTTTTCGAAGCTACTGTCTTCTCGACAGTTAATGTGCTTGAATTATTTTTTTAAATCTTAGACCACATGCATGACGTAATGGTATATGTTCGTAGATCGGTAATTTGAAAAGAATTTTATGTAGGAAATGATGAATTGTTTACCCGTCTCATAAATATTGTGATTAAAACTTAATTCTGATCATCTATTAAGAGTATAAACCAATTCAACATTATTTATTAATTTAATACTTATTTATGACCTGGATAGTTAAGGGGTCATTTTGATTAATGAAGGTAAAGTGTTCAAGTCTCTACTCAACCAATCATCCGTCGAGTCTACTAATGAATCTGAAGTATGTAAAATATGTCGTGGTTACAATGTCCTCCATTTAAATTGATACCTCTTGAAGTGACTTGCCAAATCTTGGGTTCTACTCTTTGGTTCCTGCTTCTAATTCTTAGAAAGTTTCATCTACTTTCGGGATCAAGAATGCTTTCCTCCACAATGTAAAGGTGTCAGCACATGGTAGAACAGAAGGAAGGCAATTCCTTCTAGTTGCTGTGCATTCGAAAAATATATTATTCAGCGTATTAAAGAAATAAAAATTTTATGATTTTTCTTAGTTTTTTAAGCAAAAATATCGCATTAATCCTTAACATCGTATTGATGAAATATTTTCTCCTTGGGTTTCTTTTCTCTTTTTTTATAAAAAGTTCAAAATCTACTTGTTATTTTAACTTTTTTTTTCATTTTATTATTAAACTGCAACTTTCTCCAATGAATAAACTTAAATCTTTATCCAGCTTGACTGAGCTTTATTTTAAATCTAGTTTTTAAACGACACATTTTCGAAAGCTTCTTTGTCTTCTAGGCTGTTTATGTGCTGGAATTATTATTTTTATTTTTTGATAACATGTAAGATGAATTGGTATTAGCCCTTAGATCTATAATTTGAAAAGAATTTTAAAGGAAATGATGAATTGTTTCAAGATCTGATATTCTGTGATTAAAACTCATTTCTGATCCTATATGGACGGTATGAATAATTACAACAAAATTTATTATTGTAACACTTTTTTGTGTCCATGATGAGCTTGTTAGTTAGGGAGACATTTTAAATAATGAAGGAAGAGTGTTAAAATCTTTACCAAACCAATCATTCGTCAAGTCTACTAATGGTGGTGGGGCATGTAAAATATATCATAGTTGTAATGTGTGTCCTCCTTTTAAATTAACATCCCTTGAAGTGACATAATAATTCTTGGGTTCTATTGTTCGGTTCCTGCTTCTTATTCTTACAAACACTCATCTATTTCCGGGGTCAAAATTGCATGACTCCACAGTGTATATCTGTCAGCACATGCTGAAGCTGACAGTGGCAATTCTTCCTTGTTGCTGCGCATTGGAAAAATCTGTAATTCAGTGTATTAAAGAAATATAACGACTCAGCATCTTACGACATATTTCTGGGCGAGTTTGGGGCACTGACGCTGGCAACCTTAGGAACACGTATATCTTATCAATCAGACCAACCTTAGAGTATGGCCTTCCAATTTACTGTAGTGCCTCAGATACAAATCTTCAGAAACTGGAAAAGGTCAAGCTTAGCGCAGCTCGGATCATCACTGGGCTTAGAAACTTATTTCCCAGGGAAATTGTTCTTTTTGAAGCAAACTTACAGCTCTTAAGTCTTAGGAAATGCGGGTTTGCCTAATAAAATACTACAACAAACTTAGCGATCTAGTCTCACAAAATCGCACCTCTAACTACTTTAAAAACTGTTGTTTTAATCAGAGCCTTAAGAGAAACTGTCCCTTCAGCCAAGTGGCTTTCTTTTATCTTCTCGATGATGCAGTGGAACCACTTTACATATCACAGTGTCTTAACCCAGTGGACGATTTAGACGGTGTCTCCTTTTATTTCGATTTACCAGTACATGTAAATAATTAAACAGACCTTAATGCCTATTTTAGGCAATCGGCCCTTGAGAAAATTGGAGAGATTTCAATTTATGCTGTTAGGGTCTTCAATGACGGCCGTAGAGATGACTTTTTCCGGTCCGGCAGTGGTATTTTCGTCATATCTCAAGACCATGACTTAAAGCTTCAGAGGATAAATCCCATTCACTGCTCGGTTTTTCGCAGTGAACTGATAGCCATTGATGTGGCCCTTGAGGTTTTTTCATCTCTTCTTTATGGAAAGAAGGTTTGGATTCTGTCTGACAACAGAAGTGCAATTCAGCACCTGTGCAATTGGCAAAGTGTTATAGACAATGCTGGAGTGACTATAGTTAACAAGTTAAAACGGCCTTCCATACCTCATGAGATTCATCTGCAGTGGATTCCTTCCCACATCGATATTGAGGGAAATGAAATTGCGGATGCTCTGGTGAAAGCCGGTGCTGGTGAAGCCTCCGTTAATTTAGCTCCTCTCACTTTCACAGAGATTCACTCCAGAGAAAAAAATTAAGAACAGGATTACTTGGATTGTCCCTCCGGTACATTACTGGTACCAACGTTTCCGTCCCGGAGACTCCCTGAGTACTGACTTAAGTCGTCAAGAACAAACTATTCTCGCCCGATTTCGAAGTGGACATCTTAAAACCCTAAAAGTTTCTGAGAGTTCCCGACACTTTGAAACCTGTACCAACTTCTCTACCGACCAGGCTTCGCCTGAAAATAACCTTAAGTGTCTAGGGCTCTCCAGGTAAGACTTGGTTGACGACCCTCTTTTTGTTTTGGATTATTGTAGAGTGCACAACGTCATGGACCTGGTCTAGCGCTGCTGACCTATGGGGACATGCAACAACAATAAGCAGAAATATTTGTGTTTCAATTTTCCAAAATTTTTATGAAAAAATAGAAATATTCATCTTTGTTGTCGCATTTATTCTATCTTTTTTCATCAGGTTTCTTTTTTATTTTTTTTTAAAAATTAAATATTTTCATGTTATTTCAACTTTTTTTCTTTTTTTAAACTTAATTGAAACTCTTGTTAAATTATAAACATGAATCTATATACACATTCACTTAATTTTTTTGTAATCTAGTTACTTCAATGATAAATTTTCGAAGCTACTTTGTCTTCTCGACATAATGTGCTTGAATTATTTTTTTAAATTTTCGACGACATGCATGATGTAATGGTATTTGCTCTTAGACCTGCAATTTGAAAACAATTTTATGTAGGATAAGATGAATTGTTTCCCCGTCTGATATGCTGTGATTAAAACTCAATTCTGATCCTCTATTAAGAATATGAACTACTTCAACAATATTTATTATTGTAACACTTATTTGTGACCATGGTGAGCTTGTTAGGTAGGGAGACATTTTAAATAATGAAGGTAGAGTGTTCAAATCTTCACCAAACCAATCATCCGTCAAGTCTAGTAATGGTGCTGGGGCATGTAAAAAATGTCATAGTTGAAATGTGTGTCTTCCTTTTAAATTAACATCTCTTAAAGTGACCTGCTATTTCTTGGTTTCTATTGTTTGGTTCCTGCTTCTAATTCTTATTAAGACTCATCTACTTCAGGGGTCAAGATTGCATGCCTCCACTGTGTAAATCTGTCAGCACATGCTGAAGCTGAAAGGAGGCAATTCTTCTTTGTTTCTGCGCATTGGAAAAATCTATTATTCAGTATATTAAAGAAATATAAATGTTTCGAATTTCCAATTTTTTATGAAAAAAAAGAAAAATTTATCTTTGTTGTCACATTTATTCAATCTTTTTTCATTCGGTTTCTTTTTTAATTTAAAAAAAATTAAATATGTTCTTGTTATTTCAACTTTCTTCTTTTTTTTGAAACTTTATTGCAACTCTTTTCAAATTATAAACATGAATCTATATGACCCTTGACTAAACTTTTTTTTGTAATCTAGTTCTTCCAACGATAACTTTTCGAAGCTACTGTCTTCTCGACAGTTAATGTGCTTGAATTATTTTTTTAAATCTTAGACCACATGCATGACGTAATGGTATATGTTCGTAGATCGGTAATTTGAAAAGAATTTTATGTAGGAAATGATGAATTGTTTACCCGTCTCATAAATATTGTGATTAAAACTTAATTCTGATCATCTATTAAGAGTATAAACCAATTCAACATTATTTATTAATTTAATACTTATTTATGACCTGGATAGTTAAGGGGTCATTTTGATTAATGAAGGTAAAGTGTTCAAGTCTCTACTCAACCAATCATCCGTCGAGTCTACTAATGAATCTGAAGTATGTAAAATATGTCGTGGTTACAATGTCCTCCATTTAAATTGATACCTCTTGAAGTGACTTGCCAAATCTTGGGTTCTACTCTTTGGTTCCTGCTTCTAATTCTTAGAAAGTTTCATCTACTTTCGGGATCAAGAATGCTTTCCTCCACAATGTAAAGGTGTCAGCACATGGTAGAACAGAAGGAAGGCAATTCCTTCTAGTTGCTGTGCATTCGAAAAATATATTATTCAGCGTATTAAAGAAATAAAAATTTTATGATTTTTCTTAGTTTTTTAAGCAAAAATATCGCATTAATCCTTAACATCGTATTGATGAAATATTTTCTCCTTGGGTTTCTTTTCTCTTTTTTTATAAAAAGTTCAAAATCTACTTGTTATTTTAACTTTTTTTTTCATTTTATTATTAAACTGCAACTTTCTCCAATGAATAAACTTAAATCTTTATCCAGCTTGACTGAGCTTTATTTTAAATCTAGTTTTTAAACGACACATTTTCGAAAGCTTCTTTGTCTTCTAGGCTGTTTATGTGCTGGAATTATTATTTTTATTTTTTGATAACATGTAAGATGAATTGGTATTAGCCCTTAGATCTATAATTTGAAAAGAATTTTAAAGGAAATGATGAATTGTTTCAAGATCTGATATTCTGTGATTAAAACTCATTTCTGATCCTATATGGACGGTATGAATAATTACAACAAAATTTATTATTGTAACACTTTTTTGTGTCCATGATGAGCTTGTTAGTTAGGGAGACATTTTAAATAATGAAGGAAGAGTGTTAAAATCTTTACCAAACCAATCATTCGTCAAGTCTACTAATGGTGGTGGGGCATGTAAAATATATCATAGTTGTAATGTGTGTCCTCCTTTTAAATTAACATCCCTTGAAGTGACATAATAATTCTTGGGTTCTATTGTTCGGTTCCTGCTTCTTATTCTTACAAACACTCATCTATTTCCGGGGTCAAAATTGCATGACTCCACAGTGTATATCTGTCAGCACATGCTGAAGCTGACAGTGGCAATTCTTCCTTGTTGCTGCGCATTGGAAAAATCTGTAATTCAGTGTATTAAAGAAATATAACGACTCAGCATCTTACGACATATTTCTGGGCGAGTTTGGGGCACTGACGCTGGCAACCTTAGGAACACGTATATCTTATCAATCAGACCAACCTTAGAGTATGGCCTTCCAATTTACTGTAGTGCCTCAGATACAAATCTTCAGAAACTGGAAAAGGTCAAGCTTAGCGCAGCTCGGATCATCACTGGGCTTAGAAACTTATTTCCCAGGGAAATTGTTCTTTTTGAAGCAAACTTACAGCTCTTAAGTCTTAGGAAATGCGGGTTTGCCTAATAAAATACTACAACAAACTTAGCGATCTAGTCTCACAAAATCGCACCTCTAACTACTTTAAAAACTGTTGTTTTAATCAGAGCCTTAAGAGAAACTGTCCCTTCAGCCAAGTGGCTTTCTTTTATCTTCTCGATGATGCAGTGGAACCACTTTACATATCACAGTGTCTTAACCCAGTGGACGATTTAGACGGTGTCTCCTTTTATTTCGATTTACCAGTACATGTAAATAATTAAACAGACCTTAATGCCTATTTTAGGCAATCGGCCCTTGAGAAAATTGGAGAGATTTCAATTTATGCTGTTAGGGTCTTCAATGACGGCCGTAGAGATGACTTTTTCCGGTCCGGCAGTGGTATTTTCGTCATATCTCAAGACCATGACTTAAAGCTTCAGAGGATAAATCCCATTCACTGCTCGGTTTTTCGCAGTGAACTGATAGCCATTGATGTGGCCCTTGAGGTTTTTTCATCTCTTCTTTATGGAAAGAAGGTTTGGATTCTGTCTGACAACAGAAGTGCAATTCAGCACCTGTGCAATTGGCAAAGTGTTATAGACAATGCTGGAGTGACTATAGTTAACAAGTTAAAACGGCCTTCCATACCTCATGAGATTCATCTGCAGTGGATTCCTTCCCACATCGATATTGAGGGAAATGAAATTGCGGATGCTCTGGTGAAAGCCGGTGCTGGTGAAGCCTCCGTTAATTTAGCTCCTCTCACTTTCACAGAGATTCACTCCAGAGAAAAAAATTAAGAACAGGATTACTTGGATTGTCCCTCCGGTACATTACTGGTACCAACGTTTCCGTCCCGGAGACTCCCTGAGTACTGACTTAAGTCGTCAAGAACAAACTATTCTCGCCCGATTTCGAAGTGGACATCTTAAAACCCTAAAAGTTTCTGAGAGTTCCCGACACTTTGAAACCTGTACCAACTTCTCTACCGACCAGGCTTCGCCTGAAAATATCCTTAAGTGTCTAGGGCTCTCCAGGTAAGACTTGGTTGACGACCCTCTTTTTGTTTTGGATTATTGTAGAGTGCACAACGTCATGGACCTGGTCTAGCGCTGCTGACCTATGGGGACATGCAACAACAATAAGCAGAAATATTTGTGTTTCAATTTTCCAAAATTTTTATGAAAAAATAGAAATATTCATCTTTGTTGTCGCATTTATTCTATCTTTTTTCATCAGGTTTCTTTTTTATTTTTTTTTAAAAATTTAATATTTTCATGTTATTTCAACTTTTTTTTTTTGTAAACTTAATTGAAACTCTTGTTAAATTATAAACATGAATCTATATACACATTCACTTAATTTTTTTGTAATCTAGTTACTTCAATGATAAATTTTCGAAGCTACTTTGTCTTCTCGACATAATGTGCTTGAATTATTTTTTTAAATTTTTGACCACATGCATGACGTAATGGTATTTGCTCTTAGACCTGCAATATGAAAACAATTTTATGTAGGATATGATGAATTGTTTCCCCGTCTGATATGCTGTGAATGAAACTCAATTCTGATCCTCTATTAAGAATATGAACTACTTCAACAATATTTATTATTGTAACACTTATTTGTGACCATGGTGAGCTTGTTAGGTAGGGAGACATTTTAAATAATGAAGGTAGAGTGTTCAAATCTTCACCAAACCAATCAGCCGTCAAGTCTAGTAATGGTGCTGGGGCATGTAAAATATGTCATAGTTGAAATGTGTGTCTTCCTTTTAAATTAACATCTCTTGAAGTGACCTGATAATTCTTGGGTTCTATTGTTTGGTTCCTGCTTCTAATTCTTATAAAGACTCATCTACTTCAGGGGTCAAGATTGCATGCCTTCACTGTGTAAATCTGTCAGCACGTTCTGCAGCTGAAAAGAGGCAATTCTTCCTTGTTGCTGCGCATTGGAAAAATCTATTATTCAGTATATTAAAGAAATATAAATGTTTCAAATTTCCAATTTTTTTATGAAAAAAAAGAAAAATTTATCTTTGTTGTCACATTTATTCAATCTTTTTTCATTGGGTTTCTTTTTTATTTTAAAAAAAAATTAAGTATGTTCTTGTTATTACAACTTTCTTCTTTTTTTAACTTAATTGCAACACTTTTCAAATTATAAACATGAAACTATATGACCCTTGACTAAACTTTTTTTTGTATTCTAGTTCTTTCAACGATAACTTTTGGAAGCTACTGTCTTCTCGACAGTTAATGTGCTTGAATTATTTTTTTAAATTTTTGACCACATGCATGACGTAATGGTATTTGCTCTTAGATCTGTAATTTGAAAAGAATTTTATGTAGGAAATGATGAATTGTTTACCCATCTCATATATATTGTGATTAAAACTTAATGCTGATCCTCTATTAAGAGTATAAACCAATTCAACAATATTTATTAATTTAATACTTATTTATGACCTTGATAGTTAAGGGGTCATTTTGATTAATGAAGGTAAAGTGTTAGAGTCTATACTCAACCAATCATCCGTCGAGTCTACTAATGAATCTGAAGTATGTAAAATATGTCGTGGTTACAATGTCCTCCATTTAAATTGATACCTCTTGAAGTGACTTGCCAAATCTTGGGTTCTACTCTTTGGTTCCTCCTTCTAATTCTTAGAAAGTTTCATCTACTTTCGGGATCAAGAATGCTTTCCTCCACAATGTAAAGGTGTCAGCACATGGTAGAACAGAAGGGAGGCAATTCCTTCAAGTTGCTGCGCATTCGAAAAATATATTATTCAGCGTATTAAAGAAATAAAAATTTTATGATTTTTCTTAGTTTTTTAAGCAAAAATATCGCATTAATCCTTAACATCGTATTGATGAAATATTTTCTCCTTGGGTTTCTTTTCTCTTTTTTTATAAAAAGTTCAAAATCTACTTGTTATTTTAACTTTTTTTTTCATTTTATTATTAAACTGCAACTTTCTCCAATGAATAAACTTGAATCTTTATCCAGCTTGACTGAGCTTTATTTTAAATCTAGTTTTTAAACGACACATTTTCGAAAGCAACTTTGTCTTCTAGGCTGTTTATGTGCTGGAATTATTATTTTTATTTTTTGATAACATGTAAGGTGAATTGGTATTAGCCCTTAGATCTATAATTTGAAAAGAATTTTAAAGGAAATGATGAATTGTTTCAAGATCTGATATTCTGTGATTAAAACTCATTTCTGATCCTATATGGACGGTATGAATAATTACAACAAAATTTATTATTGTAACACTTTTTTGTGTCCATGATGAGCTTGTTAGTTAGGGAGACATTTTAAATAATGAAGGAAGAGTGTTAAAATCTTTACCAAACCAATCATTCGTCAAGTCTACTAATGGTGGTGGGGCATGTAAAATATATCGTAGTTGTAATGTGTGTCCTCCTTTTAAATTAACATCCCTTGAAGTGACATAATAATTCTTGGGTTCTATTGTTCGGTTCCTGCTTCTTATTCTTACAAACACTCATTTATTTCCGGGGTCAAAATTGCATGACTCCACAGTGTATATCTGTCAGCACATGCTGAAGCTGACAGTGGCAATTCTTCCTTGTTGCTGCGCATTGGAAAAATCTGTAATTCAGTGTATTAAAGAAATATAACGACTCAGCATCTTACGACATATTTCTGGGCGAGTTTGGGACACTGACGCTGGCAACCTTAGGAACACGTATATCTTATCAATCAGACCAACCTTAGAGTATGGCCTTCCAATTTACTGTAGTGCCTCAGATACAAATCTTCAGAAACTGGAAAAGGTCAAGCTTAGCGCAGCTCGGATCATCACTGGGCTTAGAAACTTATTTCCCAGGGAAATTGTTCTTTTTGAAGCAAACTTACAGCTCTTAAGTCTTAGGAAATGCGGGTTTGCCTAATAAAATACTACAACAAACTTAGCGATCTAGTCTCACAAAATCGCACCTCTAACTACTTTATAAAAACTGTTGTTTTAATCAGAGCCTTAAGAGAAACTGTCCCTTCAGCCAAGTGGCTTTCTTTTATCTTCTCGATGATGCAGTGGAACCACTTTACATATCACAGTGTCTTAACCCAGTAGACGATTTAGACGGTGTCTCCTTTTATTTCGATTTACCAGTACATGTAAATAATTAAACAGACCTTAATGCCTATTTGAGGCAATCGGCCCTTGAGAAAATTGGAGAGATTCCAATTGATGCTGTTAAAGTCTTCACAGACTGCCGTAGAGATGACTTTTTCCGGTCCGGCAGTGGTATTTTCGTCATATCTTAAGACCATGACTTAAAGCTTCAGAGGAGAAATCCCGTTCACTGCTCGGTTTTTCGCAGTGATCTGATAGCCATTGATGAGGCCCTTGAGGTTTTTTCATCTCTTCTTTATGGAAAGAAGGTTTGGATTCTGTCTGACAACAGAAGTGCAATTCAGCACCTGTGCAATTGGCAAAGTGTTATAGATAATGTTGGAGTGACTATAGTTAACAAGTTAAAACGGCCTTCCATACCTCATGAGATTCATCTGCAGTGGATTCCTTCCCACGTCGATATTGAGGGAAATGAAATTGCGGATGCTCTGGTGAAAGCCGGTGCTGGTGAAGCCTCCGTTTCACAGAGATTCACTCCAGAAAAAAAATTAAGAACAGGATTACATGGATTGTCCCTCCGGTACATTACCGGTACCAACGTTTCCGTCCCGGAGACTCCCTGAGTACTGACTTAAGTCGTCAGGAACAAACTATTCTCGCCCGATTTCGAAGTGGACATCTTAAAACCCTAAAAGTTTCTGAGAGTTCCCGAAACTTTGAAACCTGTACCAACTTCTCTACCGACCAGGCTTCGCCTGAAAATATCCTTGAGTGTCTAGGGCTCTCCAGATAAGACTTAGTTGACGACCCTCTTTTTGTTTTGGATTATTGTAGAATGCACAACGTCATGGACCTGGTCTAGCGCTGCTGACCTATGGGGACATGCAACAACAACAAGCAGAAATATTTGTGTTTCAATTTTCAAAAATTTTTATGAAAAAATAGAAATATTCATCTTTGTTGTCGCATTTATTCTATTTTTTTCCTCATGTTTCTTTTTTATTTTTTTTTAAAAATTAAATATTTTCATGTTATTTCAACTTTTTTCTTTTTTTTTAAACTTAATTGCAATTCTTGTTAAATTATAAGCTTGAATCTATATACACATTTACTTAATTTTTTTGTAATCTAGTTCCTTCAACGATAAATTTTCGAAGCTACTTTGTCTTCTCGACATAATGTGCTTGAATTATTTTCTTAAATTTTTGACCACATGCATGACGTAATGGTATTTGCTCTTAGATCTGCAATTTGAAAAGAATTTTATGTAGGAAATGATGAATTGTTTCCCCGTCTGATATGCTGTGATTAAAACTCAATTCTGATCCTCTATTAAGAATATGAACTACTTCAACAATATTTATTTTTGTAACACTTATTTGTGACCATGGTGAGCTTGTTAGGTAGGGAGACATTTTAAATAATGAAGGTAGAGTGTTCAAATCTTCACCAAACCAATCAGCCGTCAAGTCTAGTAATGGTGCTGGGGCATGTAAAAAATGTCATAGTTGAAATGTGTGTCTTCCTTTTAAATTAACATCTCTTAAAGTGACCTGCTATTTCTTGGTTTCTATTGTTTGGTTCCTGCTTCTAATTCTTCTTAAGACTCATCTACTTCAGGGGTCAAGATTGCATGCCTCCACTGTGTAAATCTGTCAGCACATGCTGCAGCTGAAAGGAGGCAATTCTTCCTTGTTGCTGCGCATTGGAAAAATCTATTAGTCAGTATATTAAAGAAATATAAATGTTTCAAATTTCCAATTTTTTTATGAAAAAAAAGAAAAATTTATCTTTGTTGTCACATTTATTCAATCTTTTTTCATTGGGTTTCTTTTTTATTTAAAAAAAAATTATATATATTCTTGTTATTTCAACTTTCTTCTTTTTTTAAAACTTTATTGCAACACTTTTCAAATTATAAACATGAATCTATATCAACCTTGACTAAACTTTTTTTTGTAATCTAGTTCTTTCAACGATAACTTTTCGAAGCTACTGTCTTCTCGACAGTTAATGTGCTTGAATTATTTTTTTAAATCTTAGACCACATGCATGACGTAATGGTATTAGATTTGAATGGCTCTTAGATCTGTAATTTGAAAAGAATTTTATGTAGGAAATGGTGAATTGTTTACCCGTCTCATATATATTGTGATTAAAACTTAATTCTGATCCTCTATTAAGAGTATAAGCCAATTCAACAATATTTATTAATTTAATGCTTATTTATAACCTTGATGGTTAAGGGGTCATTTTCAATAATGAAGGTAGAGTGTTCAAGTCTCTACTCAACCAATCATCCGTCGAGTCTACTAATGGATCTGTGATATGTAAAATATGTCGTGGTTACAATGTCCTCCATTTAAATTGATACCTCTTGAAGTGACTTGCCAAATCTTGGGTTCTACTCTTTGGTTCCTGCTTCTAATTCTTAGAAAGTTTCATCTACCTTCGGGATCAAGAATGCTTTCCTCCACAATGTAAAGGTGTCAGCACATGGTAGAACAGAAGGGAGGCAATTCCTTCTAGTTGCTGCGCATTCGAAAAATATATTATTCAGCGTATTAAAGAAATATAAATTTTATGATTTTTCTTAGTTTTTTAAGCAAAAATATCGCATTAATCCTTAACATCGTATTGATGAAATATTTTCTCCTTGGGTTTCTTTTCTCTTTTTTTATAAAAAGTTCAAAATCTACTTGTTATTTTAACTTTTTTTCTCATTTTATTATTGAATTGCAACTTTCTCCAATAAATAAACTTAAATCTTTATCCAGCTTGACTGAGCTTTATTTTAAATCTAGTTTTTAAACGACACATTTTCGAAAGCTTCTTTGTCTTCTAGGCTGTTTATGTGCTGGAATTATTATTTTTATTTTTTGATAACATGTAAGATGAATTGGTATTAGCCCTTAGATCTATAATTTGAAAAGAATTTTAAAGGAAATGATGAATTGTTTCAAGATCTGATATTCTGTGATTAAAACTCATTTCTGATCCTATATGGACGGTATGAATAATTACAACAAAATTTATTATTGTAACACTTTTTTGTGTCCATGATGAGCTTGTTAGTTAGGGAGACATTTTAAATAATGAAGGAAGAGTGTTACAATCTTTACCAAACCAATCATCCGTCAAGTCTACTAATGGTGGTGGGGCATGTAAAATATATCCTAGTTGCAATGTGTGTCCTCCTTTTAAATTAACATCCCTTGAAGTGACATAATAATTCTTGGGTTCTATTGTTTGGTTCCTGCTTCTTATTCTTACTAACACTCATCTATTTCCGGGGTCAAGATTGCATGACTCCACAGTGTAAATCTGTCAGCACATGCTGAAGCTGACAGAGGCAATTCTTCCTTGTTGCTGCGCATTGGAAAAATCTATAATTCAGTGTACTAAAGAAATATAACGAGTCAGCATCTTATTATATATTACTGGGCGAGATTGGGGCGATGACGCTGGCACTCTTAGAAACACGTATATCTTATCAATCAGACCAACCTTAGAGTATGACCTTCCAATTTTCTGTAGTGCCTCCGATACAAATCTTCAGAAACTTGAAAAGGTCAAGCTTCTCGGATCATCACTGGGCTTAGAAACTTATTTCCCAGGGAAATTGTTCTTTTTGAAGCAGACTTACAGCTCTTAAGTCTTAGGAAACGCGTGTTTGCCTTATAAAATACTACAACAAACTTAGCGATCTAGTCTCACAAAATCGCACCTCTAACTACTTTAAAAACTGTTGTTTTAATCAGAGCCTTAAGAGAAACTGTCCCTTCAGCCAAGTGGCTTTCTTTTATCTTCTAGATGATGCAGTGGAACCACTTTACATATCACAGTGTCTTAACCCAGTGGACGATTTAGACGGTGTCTTCTTTTATTTCGATTTACCAGTACATGTAAATAATTAAACAGACCTTAATGCCTATTTTAGGCAATCGGCCCTTGAGAAAATTGGAGAGATTTCAATTTATGCTGTTAGGGACTTCAATGACGGCCGTAGAGATGACTTTTTCCCGTCCGGCAGTGGTATTTTCGTCATATCTCAAGACCATGACTTAAAGCTTCAGAGGATAAATCCCATTCACTGCTCGGTTTTTCGCAGTGAACTGATAGCCATTGATGTGGCCCTTGAGGTTTTTTCATCTCATCCTTATGGAAATGAGGTTTGGATTCTGTCTGACAACAGAAGTGCAATTCAGCACCTGTGCAATTAGCAAAGTATTAGAGACAATGTTGGAGTGACAATAGTTAACAAGTTAAAACGGCTTTCCATATATCATCAGATTCATCTGCAGTTTATTCCTTCCCACGTCGATATTGAGGGAAATGAAATTGCGAATGCTCTGGCGAAAGCTGATGCTGGTGAAGCCTCCGTTAATTTAGCTCCTCTCACTTTCACGGAGATTCACTCCACTGAAAATATTAAGAACAGGATTACTTTGAATGTCACTCCGGTACATTACTGGTACCAATGTTCCTATCACGGAGGATCCCTGAGTAACGACTTAAGTCTTCAGGAACAAACTATTCTCGCCCGATTTCGAAGTGGACATATTAAAACCCTAAAATTTTCTGAGGGTTCCCAAACCTTTGAAACCTGTACCAACTTCTCTACCGAGCAGGCTTCACCTGAAAATATCCTTGAGTGCCTAGGGCTCTCCAGGTAGGACTTAGTTGACGACCCTCTTCTTGTTTTGGATTATTGTAGATTGTACAACGTCATGGACCTGGTTTAGCGCTGCTGGCCTTCGGGTACAGGCAACAATAACAACAATAAGAATTATATATGTTTCAATTTTCCTACTTTCTTATGAAAAAATAGAAAAACTTATCTTTGTTGTCGCATTTATTTTATCATTTTTCCTCAGGTTTCTTTTTTATTTTTTTTTTGAAAAAATTTAAATATGCTCATGTTATTTAAACTTTCTTCTTTTTTTTAAACTTAATTGCAACTCTTTTCAAATTATAAACATGAATCTATATACACCTTGACTTAACTTTTTTTTGTAATCTAGTTCTTTCAACGATAAATTTTCGAAGCATCTTTGTCTTTTCGACAGTTAATGTGCTTGAAATATTTTTTTAAATCTTTGATCACATGCATGACGTAATGGTATTTGCTCTTACATCTGCAATTTGAAAAGAATTATATATACGAAATGATGAATTGTTTACCCGTCTGATATGTTGTGATTAAATCTCAATTCTGATCCTCTATGAACAGTATGAACTATTTAAACAATATTAAATATTGTAAAACTTATTTGTGACCATGGTCATCTTGTTAGGTAGGGAGACATAAATAATGAAGGTAGAGTGTTCAAATCTTTACCAAAACAATCATCCGTCAAGTCTACTAATGGTGCTGGGGTATGTAATATATGTCATAGTTGCAATGTGTGTCTTCCTTTTAAATTAACATCTCTTGAAGTGACATGATAATTCTTTGGTTCTATTGCTTGGTTCAAGCTTCCTATTCTTATAAGGACTCATCTACTTCCGGGGTCAAGATTGCATGCTTCCACTGTGTAAATCTGTCAACACATGCTGCAGCTGAAAGAAGGCAATTCTTCCTCGTTGCTGCCTAATGGAAAAATCTATTATTCAGTGTATTAAAAAAATATAAATGTTTCGAATTTCCCAATTTTTTATGAAAAAATAAAAAAATTTATCTTTTTTGTCATATTTATTCTATCTTTTTTTCATTCGGTTTCTTTTTTAATTTAAAAAAAATTAAATATGTTCTTAATTTTAAAAAATTAAATATCTTTTTTATTGGGTTTATCCTTTATTAAAGAAAGAAAAATATTTTCTTGTTATTTCAACTTTCTTCTTTTTTAAAACTTAATGGCAATACTTCTCAAATTATTAACATGAGTTTATATCAACCTTGACTCAACTATTTTTGGATCCTCTATGAACAGTATGAATTAGTTCAATTATATTTCTTAATGTAACACTTATTTTTGACCATGGTGAGCTTGTTAGCTATGCAGACATTTTAAATAATGAAGTTAGAGTGCTCAAATCTTTACCAAACCAGTCATCCGTCAAGTTTACTAAGGGTGCTGGGGCATGTAAAATATGTCATAGTTGCAACGTGTGTCCTCCTTTTAAATTAACATCTCTTGAAGTGACATGATAATTCTTGGTCTCTATTGTTTGGTTTCTCCTTCTAATTCTTACTCATCTACTTCCGGGGTCAAGATTGCATGATTCCACTGTGTAAATCTGTCAGCACATGCTGAAGCTGAAAGGAGGCAATTCTTCCTTGCTGCTGCGCATTGGAAAAATCTATAATTCAATGTATTAAAGAATATATATGTTTCGATTTTCCTACTTTTTTAGGAAAAAATAGAAAAATTTATCTTTGTTGTCGCATTTATTCTTTCTTTTTTCCTTGGGTTTCTTTTTTATTTTTTTTTAGAGAAATTAAATATGTTCTTGTTTTTTCAATTTCTTCTTTTTTTTAAAACTTAAATGCAACTCTTTTCAAATTATAAACATGAATCTATATACACCTTGACTCAACTTTTTTTTGTAATCTAGTTCTTTCAACGATAAATTTTCGAAGCTACTGTCTTCTCGACCGTTAATGTGCTTGAATTATTTTTTTAAATCTTTGATCACATGCATGACGTAATGGTATTTGCTCTTAGATCTGTAATTTGAAAGGAATTTTTAAATTAAATGATCAATTGTTTCAGGATCTGATATTCTGTGATTAAAACTCAGTTCTGATCCTCTGTGATCAGTATGAATTAATGAAACAATATTTATAAATATAACGCTTATTTGTTTTATTTGTTACGAAGGTGACTTTGTTGGTTAGGGGGTCATTTTCAATAATGAAGGTAGAGTGTTCAAAGCTCTACCCAACCAAACATCCATGGGGTCTACGAATGGAGCTGGGACATGTAAAATATGTCGTGGTTACAATGTCCTCTATTTAAATTGATACCTCTTGAAGTGACATGCCAAATCTTGGGCTCCACTCTTTGGTTCTTGCTTCTAATTCTTACAAAGACTCCTCTACTTATGATTTCAAGATTGAATTCCTCCACATTGTAGGGAAGAAAGGAGGCACTCCATCCTAGTTGCTGTGAGCACGCGTATTGGAAAAAACTATTATTCTATATCCATTAAAATATATGCATTTTGACTAAACTTTTTTAAAATCGAGTTCTTTAAACGATAAATTTGCGAAAGCTTCCTTGTCTTCTAGACCGTTTATTGTGGTTGAATTATTATTTTTAAACATTTTTCACAACATGCATGACGTAATGTCTCTTGCTCTAAGATCTGTAATTTGAAAAGAATTTTTTGTAGAAAATGATGAATTGACTACTTTTCTGATAGTCTGTGATTAAAACTCATTTCTGATCCTCTATGAACAGTATGAATTATCAACAATATTTATAAAAGTAACGCTTATTGGTGACCATGCTGACTTTGTTAGTTAGGGGGTCATTTTCAATAATATAGGTAGAGTGTTCAGGTCTTTACCCAACACATCATCCGTCGAGACTAGTAGAGCTTGTAGATGTAAAATATGTCGTTGTAACAATCTGTGACCCTCTAGACCTTGTTTATTAGGGGTCCATTTTTAATATTGAATGTAGTATTCTCAAAAATCTATCCAACTAATCATTATTGAGTCTACTAATTTAGCTGGGGCATTTAAAATGTGTCGTGGTTACAATGTCCTCCATTTAAATTGATACCTATTGAAGTTATTTGCCAAATATTGGGTTCTACTCTTTCGTTACTGCTTCTAATTCTTACAAAACTCATTCTACTTCGGAGTTTAAGATTGAATTCCTCCACATGGTAGGGAAGAAAGAAGGCACTCCATCTTAAATGCTGTGAGCGTGTATATTGGAAAAAACTTTTATTCTATATGCATTTTGACTTTATGTCTTTTAAAATATATTCATTTTGACTTAAGCTTTTGTAATATCGATTTCTTTCAATGATAAATTTTCGAAGTTTCCTTGTCTTCTAGGTCGTTTATTGTGCTTGAATTATTATTTTTAAACATTTTTCACAACATGCATGACGTAATGTCTCTTGCTCTAAGATCTGTAATTTGAAAAGAATTTTTTGTAGAAAATGATGAATTGACTACTTTTCTGATAGTCTGTGATTAAAACTCATTTCTGATCCTCTATGAACAGTATGAACTATCAAAAATATTTATAAAAGTAACGCTTATCTGTGACCATGATGACCTTGTTGGTTAGGGGGTAAATTTCAATAATAAAGGTAGAGTGTTCAAGTCTTTACCCAACCCACCATCCGTCGAGTCTACTAGAACTTCTGGATGTAAAATATGTCGTGGTAACAATCTGTGACTCTGGTGACCTTGTTGGATAGAGTGTCATTTTCAATATAGAAGGTAGAGTGTTCAAATCTCTAACCAACGAATCATCCGCAGAATCTATTAATGAAGCGGGAGCAATTGAAATATGTCGTGGTTACAATGTCCTCCATTTACATCGATACTTATTTAAGTGGCATGCCAAATCTTGGGTTTTACACTTTGGTTCCTGCTTCTAATTCTTACAAAGACTCTTCTACTTCCGATTTCAAGATTGAATTCCTCCACATGGTAGGGAAGAAAGGAGGCACTCCATCCTAGTTGCTGTGAGTACGCGTATTGGAAAAAACTATTATTCTATATCCATTAAACTATATGCATTTTGACTTAATCTTTTTTAAAATCAAGTTCTTTTAACGATAAATTTTAGAAAGCTTCTTTGTCTTCTAGACCTTTAATGAGCTTAAATTTTTAATTTTTCACAACATTTTCAAAACAACGTAATTGTATTTGCTGTAAGATCCTTATCTTGAAAATAATTTTGTGTAGGAATGGATGAAATGTTGACTGGTCTGATATTCTGTGATTAAAATTCAATCCTTATCCCCCTTGAAAAAATGAACTATTTCAAAAATATTTTTTAATTTAATGCTTATCTGAGATTTTGGTAATTTTGTTTGTTATGGGTTCATTTTTGATAACATAGGTAGAGTGTTCAAATTTCTACCCATTCAATCATCCGTAGAGTCTACTAATGGAACTGGGGCATAAAAAATATGCGGTGATTTCGATATCCTCGATTTAATCCATATCCAGCTTGACTTAACTTATTTTAAAATCTATTTCTTTCACCGATAAATTTTTGAAAGTTACTTTGTCTTCTAGACAGTTAATGTGTTTGAATTATTATTTTTAATTTTTCACAGTATGCATGACGTAATTGTATTTGCTCTAAGATCTGTAATTTGCAAAGAATTTTGTGTAGGAAATGATGAATGGTTTCCCAGTCTGATATTCTGTGATTAAAATTCAATTCTGATCCTCTATGAACAGTATGAATTAGTTCAATTATATTTCTTAATGTAACACTTATTTTTGACCATGGTGAGCTTGTTAGCTATGCAGACGTTTTAAATAATAGAGTGCTCAAATCATTACCAAACCAATCATCCCTCAAGTTTACTAATGGTGCTGGGGCATGTAAAATATGTCATAGTTGCAACGTGTGTCCTCCTTTTAAATTAACATCTCTTGAAGTGACCTGATAATTCTTGGGTTCTATTGTTTGGTTTCTCCTTCTAATTCTTACTCATCTACTTCCGGGGTCAAGATTGCATGATTCCACTGTGTAAATCTGTCAGCACATGCTGAAGCTGAAAGGAGGCAATTCTTCCTTGCTGCTGCGCATTGGAAAAATCTATTATTCCATGTATTAAAGAAATATAAATGTTTCGATTTTCCTACTTTTTTATGAGAAAATAGAAAAATTTATCTTTGTTGTCGCATTTATTCTTTCTTTTTTCCTTGGGTTTCTTTTTTATTTTTTTTAGAAATATTAAATATGTTCTTGTTATTTCAATTTCTTCTTTTCTTAAAACTTAAATGCAACTCTTTTCAAATTATAAAAATGAATCTATATACACCTTGACTCAACTTTTTTTTGTAATCTAGTTCTTTCAACGATAAATTTTCGAAGCTACTATGTCTTCTCGACAGTTAATGTGCTTGAATTATTTTTTTAAATTTTCGATCACACGCATGACGTAATGGAATTTGCTCTCAGATCTGTAATTTGAAAAGAATTTTATGTAGGAAATGATGAATTGTTAGACAGTCTGATATATTGTGATTAAAACTCAGTTCTGATCCCCTATAAAGAATATGAACTACTTTAACAATATTTATTAATTTAATGCTTATTTGTGACCTTGTTGATAAAGGGGTCATTTTCATTAATGAAGGTAGAGTGTTCAAGTATCTACTCAACCAATCATCCGTCGAGTCTTCTAATGGATCTGGGGTATGTAAGATATGTCGTGATTACAATGTCCTCCATTTAATCCTAATTTAATATATATCCAGCTTGACTTAACTTTTTTAAAATCTAGCTGTTTCAACGATACATTTTCGATACCTTTCTTGTCTTCTAGACAGTTAATCTTTTGGAATTATTTTAAAATTTTTGACAACATGCATGACATAATGGTATTTGCCCTTAGATCTGTAATTTGAAAAGAAATTTTATGGGAAATGATGAATTGTTTCAAGATCTGATATTCTGTGATTAAAACTCAATTCTGATCCTCTGTGAACAGTATGAATTAGTTCAACAATATTTATAAATGTAACGCTTATTTTTTACGAAGTTGACCTTGTTGGTTAGGGGGGCCATTTTCAATAATGAAAGTAGAGTGTTCAAGTCTCTACTCAACCACTCATCCGTCGAGTCTACAAATGGAATTGGGGCATTTAAAATAAATTGTGGTTAGAATGTCCTCCATTTAATAAAAATTTAATCTATATGCAGCTTGACTGAAATTTTTTTAAAAATCTATTTGTGTCTATGATAAATTTTCAAAGATTTTTTTTGTTTTCCAGACAGTTATGTGCTTGAATTATTTTTTATAATTTTTTACAGCATGCATGATGTATTGGTATTTGCTCTTAGATATTTAATTGAAAAGTATTCTATGTGTAGGAAATGATGAATTGTTTACTGGTCTGATATTCTGTGATTAAATCTCAATTCTGAACCTTCTTGCATGATGCAAAACCTATGAAAAGCAATTTTAATGGCCAGTAGTGTATATATTCATAAAGATATTATTTAATCTTCGTAAAGTTTCAATAATTTATATTTAAATGTAAATTACATTTAGTGTTTGTTTTATTAAATAGATGTATGCAATTTAATTTGTTACATTTACTGTTTATAAATATCAAAATATTTGAAAGATTTTGGTTTAATAATATGCATCTAGTAAAAATTTTGCAGGAAATGTTTCATTTTTTCACTTAATAAAAATAAAAAAAAATCTTATGAAAATTACTTTTTTCATCATTTTAAAAATTTCTCATGAAATATTTTAAATGAAATCAAAATGAAGATTATATTCTGAAAATTATGATGGGAAATTTGATTATTTTGTGTATGTTAATTCGTCTACAGATTGCAATTCCTAACAATTAAACTAAAACATACTAATTTATAGACCACTGTACTTAATTGTTGAAGCAATTATGGAAATCCATTGATACAAAATATCTGAAGGGCTAAAAATCTCATAACTAATAAAACAGAATAAATGAGAAAAATATTAAAATTTTTACGTGTTTATTTCAACTGATAAATAAACTCACATTCATTTGCTTTCATGAATATATGTTTCGGAAAACATAATCCTTTAAATTTCTTTAAATAACATGCACACATTTTATGTTATTTATATTTTCTTATATTTAATTACTTAACTAGCTTAAATACAAACATTATTTAAAAATAAATATGAATATTTTTCAATCAGATTTATGCATGTATTTTTTCAAATATAGAATTTCTAATATATATATATATATATATATATATATATATATATATATATATATATATATATATATATATATATATATTGTTACAAATTTGTAAATAATGATTATATTTGTCGTAAAATATCTCAGACAGATCAGAAATTCTCACATTTTGGGCAAAAATTGCGGTATTTAGACGTGTTGTAGTTTAAAAGCGGATTTCCTAATGATTTGGCGACTTGGCGACAGTTGGCGAGATTCTTGGCGACTTGGAGACGGTTGGCGAGATTTTTGGCGACTTGGCGAGAAATCGATACTTCTGGAAACATCCATCACCTAAGCTCTAGGACCAATATTTTTCGAGATAGCCTAGAAGCTTCCAGAACCTTGGCGAAATTGGTAGATTTCTCCGCCAAGTCAGGTATAAATACCGCAGCCCGACATGGAAGAGTCAGTTTTTGTGAAGACAGTCAGTGAGTGAAGACGATTAGTTGTGACTGCTAGTTGTTCTCTGTCTGAGGTATTTGAGACCTGTGATTTGAAGCTATTTCTTATTGTATCTGACGAATTGTAGCTGTATAATTGTGATTGTTACAGCGGGAATTTCGTTTCTCTAGTGAAGTTTTTACGAATAAAAGTCTTGTGTGCATTAAGTGGTTGCTTTATTCAACTCTCAATCAACACGAACCCGTGGAGCTTGGTACAACTGGTGTCAGAATCGGGATTGAAGAGTTGATGCAGCGTGTCACAAGAAAAATGGATATGGATTTAATGAAAAGTCTTCTCGAAAAATTAGCGGAGCAGATGGCTGAGATGAAAGCTGGACAAGAAGATATGAAAACCGAGATGAAAGCTGGACAAGAAGAGATGAAATCTAGACAAGAAGAGATGAAAGCTAGACAAGAAGAGATGAAAGCTGGACAAGAAGAGATTAAATCCGAGATGATGAAAGAGATAAAATCTGGACAGGAGGTGATGAAAGCTGGACAAGAAGAGATGAAAGCTAGACAAGAAGAGATTAACGCCGAGATGATGAAAGAGATAAAATCTGGACAGGATGAGCTTAAGAAGGACATTGTAAGTGTTAAAGAAGAATTCTCCAACATCATTCAGGAGAAGATGAATGCAATGGAGGATAAGGTAACTTCAGTAGAAACTAAAGTTCTAGAGATAGAAGAAAACGTGGAAGAAGCATTAGACAATATCAATAAGGAGATTGAAAGCTTGAAGAAGCAAATGTCAAACAGACATGAGGAACCCAACGTGGCATTTGTGCCATCCCTAGCCAATATTAAACTCTCAACATTTGATGGGAAATCATCCTGGCAAGTATACAAGACCCAGTTTATGATGGTAGCGGAAGCCAATGGATGGAATCCCCGAGCCCAAGCTTTTCACCTGGCGGCTTCTTTAAGAGGAGACGCGGCTGACATCCTCGAGACGCTTCCGGAGGAACAGAGGCACGATTTCCAAGCCTTATCGAGTGCGCTTGAGCTGCGGTTTGGAGATAAGTGCACCAAAGAATATAGCAGACTACAGTTAAAGTCCCGCTATCAAAAAGCGGGTGAAAGTCTGCAAGAATTGGCTGCCGATATTCAGCGACTTTCCCATCTAGCATTTTCGGACTGCCCAGCTGAGACACGTCAAGATTTGGCTCTCCATCACTTCATCGATAGTGTGCGGGATCCAGAGATACAGAAAACACTTAGACTCGCCGATGTCAAGGATATCGGATCTGCCCTAGTATACGCACATAAGATAGAGGCTGCCCAGCAGGCCGCGCGTAAAGACCGGCACTCAATCAGAGCCGTCTCTGCTACTGATACGGACTATAATTTAAGAAAGCAAATTGAAGATCTGCGGCGAAAAGTCCGTAGCTTAGAAATGAGTAAAGGTGGCAGAAACATGAAGATTCAATGTTGGACTTGCGGTGCAGTCGGACACGTCCATAGAGACTGCCCGAAACAAAAAGAGGGTGGAAATGATCTTCCACCACAACAGGGAAACTAATATGTGGCCATCTCGCGGGGCGGAGATGTCCAGAGAGTCAGAAGCCCCATTTCAAATTGTTTCACATTTCTTCCGTAAGTGGCGGCGACAACGGACTTTTTGTTATGGGACATGTCAACGAAGTTCCCTGCAGAATGATAATCGATACTGGAGCCAACGTAACTATCATTAGGACAGATTTGGCTCGCAAACTTGGTGAGAAACTCATCTGGTCTCCGCCCTGCATTACCCTCCAAACTGTGACGGGTGATAAGATTAAAGTGCATGGAAAAGTCAATCTAAGCATTGCATTTGGTAATGCCGTGTACCATCATATGGCATATGTCGCTGATATAAATGACGAATTTATTCTCGGATTGGACTTTCTCAAAGAAAACCATTTCAAGTTAGATTTTAAAAATAATGAACTACACTCATGTTCTGAAGACATAGCGATTTTTAAGACGAAATATTCAGATATTAAAACAGTCCATCATATAACTGCGAAGAGTGAAACAACATTACCACCAAGAACTGAGACAATAGTTTGCGGAGCTCTTTCAGAAGATAATAATTTTCATTATGGATTGACTGAATATCCAGATTCCGACAATAGCGTTAAAGGAGTACTAGTGGCTTCTTCACTCGTCGACCTTTCACGAAATGTAATCCCGGTAAGAGTTGCTAATCTAAGTAATAAGGTAAAACTTATAAAAGAAGGAGAAGTGCTAGCGACTTGCACTCCAGTGACCTGTATTAACCGAAATTGTCAAGCCACACTATCTGAGCCTCCTGACACTCTAATTAATGAACTCCTTCAGAGAGCAGAGTTAGATGATAAACAGAGGAATGCTGCAAGAAATTTATTATTAGAATTCGGAGATCTCTTTTCCAAGAAATCAGATGATGTTGGGCGAACCAAATTGACGCAGCACCGAATCAATACAGGAAATCATCCACCCATTAAACAACATCCGAGAAGATTGCCATTCGCTAAGCAGGAAGAGGTGGACAATCTTCTGATGGAAATGCAGCAGAATGACATTATTGAGCCATCAGAGAGTCCTTGGGCTTCGCCTATTGTTTTAGTTCGGAAGAAGGATGGTTCTACCCGATTCTGCGTTGACTATCGTCGGTTAAACAACATCACTAAAAAAGATAGTTACCCTCTTCCTAGGATTGACGATACACTTGATGCTTTATCTGGAAAACAATGGTTTTCGACTTTGGATCTCAAGAGTGGTTATTGGCAAGTAGAGATACATCCTGAGGATCGAGAAAAGACTGCATTCACCACAGGACAAGGACTTTGGCAGTTCAAGGTTATGCCATTTGGGCTTTGCAATGCACCTGCAACGTTTGAGCGCCTGATGGAGACAGTATTACGAGGACTTTCCTACGAAGCCTGTTTGGTATATTTGGACGATATCATTATTGTAGGGCGCACATTCGAAGACCATTTAAGAAACATCCGAAAGGTGCTGGAAAAATTAAAAATGGCCAACCTGAAGCTGAATCCTTGCAAATGTAATTTATTCCGACGTGAAGTAAGCTATCTGGGACACATTATCTCTGCTGAAGGTGTAAGAACAGATCCTGAAAAGATCTCCGCAGTTAAGGACTGGAGTCGTCCAAAAGATGTCCACCAATTAAGAAGTTTTCTTGGACTATGCACATATTACAGGAAATTTGTTAAGGGTTTTTCAAGTATTGCCAGACCTCTTCACAAGTTGACAGAAGTTAAACAGAAATTTCTATGGACAGATGAATGTGAGAAAGCTTTTAAACAACTGAAGGAGGCATTGACATCTTCGCCCGTTCTTGCATATCCCCAGCCCGAAAAATTATTCATTTTAGATACGG
Source organism: Latrodectus hesperus (assembly GCA_037975125.1). NCBI lineage: Eukaryota > Metazoa > Arthropoda > Arachnida > Araneae > Theridiidae > Latrodectus > Latrodectus hesperus. Next base: position 53,692,141 of record CM075856.1, read on the forward strand.
ATGCCAGCAACGAAAATATCGGAGCTGTTTTGTCGCAAGAAATTGATGATAAAGAATATGTCATTGCTTATTGGAGTAAATGTCTATCGAAACCAGAGCGGAATTACTGTACAACCAGGAAGGAATTGCTGGCAATTGTTAAAGCCATAGAACATTTCCACCATTATCTCTATGGAAGAAAGTTCTTGCTCCGAACAGATCACGCATCCTTAACCTGGCTTTTAAATTTTAAAAATCCGGAAGGACAGGTAGCCAGATGGATTCAACGACTCCAGGAGTTTGACTTTGAAATACGTCATCGCAAAGGAATTCTTCATGGAAATGCTGATGCACTATCAAGAAGCCGTGTAATGAAAGCTGCCGATACTGTTCCAGAGTAGAGAAGAACTATCAGCTGATAAATACTTCGGTACGCCAAGTTAATGTTTCACCTCCATCAAAACCAGACCCATGGAGTGATGAAGGACTTAGGGAAGCCCAAAAAGAAGACCCAGATATAAATCCAATTCTTGAATTGAAAGAATCTTCTAGTATGAGACCAAGTTGGCAGGATATCTCCACCTACAGTCCTGCTACTAAGCAATATTGGGATCTTTGGGACTCACTCCATATAAGAAATGGTGTCTTATACAGGAAATGGGAGTCCGATGATGGACGTAATTTCAAATGGCAGCTTGTTCTTCCAAAATCAAGAATTTCAGATGTTTTGAAAGAATTGCATAGTAGCTCAACTGGAGGCCACTTCGGAGTAATGAAAACTCTACAGAAAGTTCGAGAACGCTTCTATTGGAGCAAAACGAGACAAGATGTAGAGAAATGGTGCCAATCTTGTGATGACTGTGCGGCACGTAAAGGACCGAAGAAACGTAACCAAGGAAGGTTGCAGCGGTACAACGTAGGAGCACCTTTTGAGCGAATAGCATTAGACATTTTGGGTCCTTTACCACGATCTTCAAATGGCAACAAATACATACTAGTTGTCATGGACTACTTTACTAAGTGGCCTGAAGCGTTTGCAATCCCCGATCAAGAGGCGACTACAGTAGCCGAGGTTCTAGTGCAGCAATGGGTTTCCAGATTCGGCACACCCTTACAAATTCATTCTGATCAAGGGACAAATTTCACCTCTGTTGTGTTTAAAGGAATGTGTCAAATTCTCGGAATAGACAAGACGCAGACCACGCCACTACACCCACAATCGGACGGCATGGTAGAGAGGTTTAACAGAACCATCTTGAATAACCTCTCCCTTATGGTTTCCAGAAATCAGCAAGATTGGGATTTGAAGCTACCGCTGTTTCTTCTTGCATATCGCAGTGCTGTCCATGAGACTACCGGATATACTCCTTCACAGATGCTCTTTGGTCGCGAACTTCGTCTCCCTTGTGATCTTCAGTTTGGTCGTCCACCGGATACATCTTCATCGCCAGAGGAATACCTTCGAGACCTTCAGGCACGTCTTGAAGATGTCCATAACTTCGCTCGAGACCGAATCAACCTGACGACCGAAAGAATGAAGACAAGGTATGACACAAGAGCGACGGGACATGAATTCCAAGAAGGTGACAAAGTTTGGTTGTGGAACCCGATTCGACGTAAAGGACTTTCTCCAAAGTTGCAAGCCAACTGGGAAGGTCCCTACACAGTCCTAAAAAGACTGAACGACGTCGTGGTTCGTATAAGAAAATCATCTGCTTCAAAACCAAAGGTAGTACATTATGATAGATTAGCTCCTTATCGTAATGTAGAGTAAAAATCAGTAGACCATGGTCTGTTTGTAAATAGTATAGATAATTTTAATCTTTTCTATTTTCTTGTATTTTTAGTTGCTTGTGTATGTAATGTGCTCTGTATCCTCTTGAAATGTAAATTCTTTTATATTAAATTTGGCCTCCTATCAGGGGATTGTACTGCCCGGGACGTGCAGTCCTTGAGAGGGGGCAATGTTACAAATTTGTAAATAATGATTATATTTGTCGTAAAATATCTCAGACAGATCAGAAATTCTCACATTTTGGGCAAAAATTGCGGTATTTAGACGTGTTGTAGTTTAAAAGCGGATTTCCTAATGATTTGGCGACTTGGCGACAGTTGGCGAGATTCTTGGCGACTTGGCGACGGTTGGCGAGATTTTTGGCGACTTGGCGAGAAATCGATACTTCTGGAAACATCCATCACCTAAGCTCTAGGACCAATATTTTTCGAGATAGCCTAGAAGCTTCCAGAACCTTGGCGAAATTGGTAGATTTCTCCGCCAAGTCAGGTATAAATACCGCAGCCCGACATGGAAGAGTCAGTTTTTGTGAAGACAGTCAGTGAGTGAAGACGATTAGTTGTGACTGCTAGTTGTTCTCTGTCTGAGGTATTTGAGACCTGTGATTGGAAGCTATTTCTTATTGTATCTGACGAATTGTAGCTGTATAATTGTGATTGTTACAGCGGGAATTTCGTTTCTCTAGTGAAGTTTTTACGAATAAAAGTCTTGTGTGCATTAAGTGGTTGCTTTATTCAACTCTCAATCAACACGAACCCGTGGAGCTCGGTACAATATATATATATATATATATATATATATATATATATATATATATATATATAGTACTTCAATGTGATGTAGGTAAATAATATTTATTTAAAAATTGTGATGTTTAAATTAACTATAAAAAATCTACACACTTTTGTTCTCTTTTATTTCTTTCAGTTTGATATTTGCAAGTAACTGATAAAACATTTAATTAAATTTAAAACAATAAAGTAATTAATTCACTCATACAAAAGACTTTAGAGGAAGTTTCTTCTTCCACTAAAGTCTTTTTTATGATATTATATGTGATTAAAACTAGTCTTTATAAGAATTATATAATATAATAACTTTAAAGCTTATGCGTGTTTCCTTATCTTAATTATTTGAAACTTATGCTTTATCAACAACAAAGACTTTAGGAGATGCAGGATGAAAATCTAGGCGTTTTTGTTTTTGATTTCCAAATTTCATGGATACACTCACTAATAGTATTTTTATTGGAAATTATTTAAATGTTTGCATTTCTTTAAGATTCTTACATTTAAAAAAGTGGCATAACCTATATAAATTGTTCTAGAAAACAAAATTGACTTTTCCATGAAATGATGGCATAATGTTCTGAATTTCATAAAAAAGAATAAGGAAAAGTGAAAAGATAAATGTTTTCCCAGATATAACTTATGTGAAGAGTTATCATTCTTATGATGATAGTTTTATATTATAATGAATTTTAGATATAAGCAGAATTTCCAGATAAATTATGAAAGAATGAAAAACGCAAAATATAATATGAAGTAAAATTTCTAATTATGCTGTATATCTTAATTCAAGTGTTAATGGAATGTTATTTCATTGCTGGTTTTCTAACTTTCCCATAACCGTAAATTACTTTTACTGTAGTCAAAATTCAAACTAATTGATGTCTCAATTTTCTCTAATGTTTATGAGATACTAATTTGGTTACTTTCAAATAATTTTATAACTGCTGTCCATTAAGAAATAAATATTCTCTTGAAACACATGGTAATTCGAAATGTTTTATGGATTATTCAAGCTCTTATTTAAAATGGTAAGTCGGAAAAGAAAAATTGCTTTTTAGTTGAAAGATAATTAATGATTTACAAAATATTTATAGCTAAAATTATTTAATAAATCCGTTCACTTTTCAACTGAAAAAATTAAGGAAACTTTGGAATTTATATAACGTTAAAATGAGTAAATTTCTCAAAGAATTTATTGATTCCTCAAGATGTTATAAAAATTAATTATTTTGATTCTAATAACGCTAACAATTCAAACAAGATAACAGTATTTAAAAATCAGCAAGTTTGCTCAAGATTTATTATGCATTAAATTTTCTTATGAAAGAAAGCATTTCGAAATATTTTTCCATGATTATTTCGGATGATTCATGATTTCATCTAGAAAGAAATATTAATTTATATAAGTTAACTTTAAGTTAACTGAGAGAGAGAGAGAGAGAGAGAATCTTTAAGTATATTTTTTTTACATTTTTTACATTTGCACTTTTTTAGATTTAACTATAAATAGTTTGCTTCATTCAATATTATCTGTTTCTATCAGAATTTAATCTCAAAGTGATTTTGAAAAAGTTTGATTCCCATTGCCTTGGAAAATGTTTACAGAATTCTTTTTTCTGTAAACTGTATAGGAAAGACACTGTTGGTCTATATCACTTGATTATGCATGCCAACAACACTTTAAAAGTGAGAATACTTTTTGGTAATTTCGTATGAATCTGATGTTCTGGACTAAATTTTACTTATGAAAGTTAAGTTTACGCCAATAATAAAAAATATACATGAGATTTATTTTATAATTTTACAAATTTTATTTTATACAAAAATGTATAAAAAGTGACTGATAAGAAAAGCTAGTCATAATCAATACTTCGGAAGCTTGTTACTCTAACAACTTTGAATGTGTTTTGAAGCAGTCTTGAGTAAACTTCATTTTCGCTATCGTCCTCTATTGTCTTAATATCCTGATAAAATCCTTCAATATGTTGACTGGCATCTCTTAAATTTTCAAAGAAAGACCCTATATGATTGTGTAAATAGTGTACAGTAACAAATGTGTCACCCAAATGATATGAAACGATAATGTATTTGTATCACTTCATACAATTTAATTTCTTGCTGTTGCTCGGAACGAGTCCGACTACAACATAGGATTAGAAATTTCTTTCGCAGTCATATTTATCGACTTAATGAAAACGAGACCATCTTCTATGATTCGTCCTATTTGTAAGCTATCAAATATTCTTAATTTAATTTATTACTTACACAACTCAGGTCTTTTGCCTTATCTATAAAGGCATGATCCGTTCTAAATAAGAGTTGTTTCAAACTGCATCATAATGCCCAACTTAATTCGAAGAGGTGGACTTTCAGTGTCATCCAACTAAGGAGCAGTAATGATATTATTTTCTGTAATGTCTGTACTTCCTCTTTTGAGTCATTATTTTCTAACCCAATTGCATATTTTGTTTCTACTATCTTAAAAGCATACGTAACAAAAGTAATTTGTCCCTTAAGTTTTTATGCAGAACGAATTCTGATATTTTATTCATCTTCTAGAAAAAAACATTTTAAATAAAAACTACAGATAATAATTGGCAGTAAAAATTGCAACATCATACCTATAATTTTCACTACATAATTATTGTTATAAATATAGATTTCATGTTACATATATGGCTTATTCCTCATTTATTTTTGAATGTAACATTATTTATGTGGATTGCATTTTCTTTCTATAGTATAACATTTTTGCATAACTATAGAATCGTAATATATATTGTATAACTATAGTATCGTAACCATAGTATAACATTTTTGCTTTCATATTTTGCGAATCATTTCATTTAAGTAAATTGATTTTTTTTTTCAGTTTATTCGAGTGAAAATATTATTTTTATTTATTCTATAGAAAAATGTTTCCATATTAATTTTTATAACATAATTGATTGAACATATTAGGAGAGGAACTACATTAAGAGGAACCTAGTAAAGATTCATGAATATCCGAAAAAGCAATAGCAAAAGCTTTTGTGTCTCGCGAGCTCTTATGCGAAACGTTTCTTAAAAAGCCTAAGGTATACATTCCAAGAATCGGGTTTCTCAAATTGTTATAAATAGTGACATAGGAGATCATTACTTTTAAAAATTCACAAAAAAGACTTTGATCTCTTATTATTCATTATGTACTAGTGTAGAACTCATAATCTAAATCAGTTCTAAAATCCGAAGCACAATTTTTTTTTAATCCAGTTTATTCAGTTTCTGTTTTGAATGTCTATAAATAAACTAAAGAATGCATATGTTTATATTAGGTGTAAAAAAATAAGGTACCGATTCCTTACTTATCAATTCTCTGTTTAAAATAGTTTAATATTATTTTTTAAATAAAATTTCACATTAATATTTACTTAAATTTTCGTAAATTTTAATAAAACTCTAAAATCATTATGTAATAACTATTTGAAATTAGATTGGCTATTTAAAAAATTACTGAAAAATTCACTTTCAAATTTTATATGTATATATATATTTCCCTGATATGAACAAAATGTTTATAAAAATTAGAATATAATTTTATATCAATTACCCCTTTTTTGAAATATTAATGAGTAATAGAAATCATAGTTCAAATAAAAATCGGTTTTTATATGATACTATAATGTATTATATGATACTATTTACTGTTTTTAAGATACTATACTACATTTATGATATTTTGATGATAGTAATCTTGATATAATATTGATTTTTATTAATTTTTTCCAAGATATCTTATTCAAAGTAAACACTAAGCAGAAAAAAATTATGAGTTATCTTCAACTACCAGAACAGAAAAAGTTGTTAAAATTTAAGGATACAAATTAATATTTCAATATATAAATTAAAAAAGAAATTACTGTTTCAATTTATAAATTTAATATTGTTGATATTTCAAAACATAACTTTTAAATCCTAGAAGTCACCAAAATACGTATTGTATTTGTCTTGCGTCATTCATATTCAAGTGCATTATTATTGCCCATACTTATCATATCATTAGAGAGGACATCTTTGATGAAAAATTTCCCCCAAGCGTCCCTTGAATAATTATCCTTTTTGCTAGTTTTTAGAATTTAAATAATTAGTATTTTAGTTAATAAAATGATAAATTTTCGGTGTCTTTGATGAACAATGCCTTTCTGTAATTTGAACAAGAAAGCCATTGTAATACCATTAGACCGCGATTTTACTCATCTTCAAGAAAAAACTTTACAATGAAAAGCACAATAATTTACAATAAAAATTGTAATATCATACCATATAATATTCAATGTTTAAATTTTATTAAATACCGATTTTTTATATTGCATATTTAGATCATTCTTCATACATTTTTGTATATAACATTATTTCTTTGGTGGATTATCTTTTCTTTCTACTGTATTTACATTTTTGCTTTCAATTTCTGTAGAGCACACACATCATTAAATTAAGTCATTTTTCTTTTTTCCCAGTTTATTCGTATGAAAACATCATTCTGACTGACATCATTTTCTGTTAGCTGGACCCATGCAGCAAAAGATCTTTAAAATGTCACATTTTCGGTTTTATTTAATGAGAAAGACCATAAATCAACATTTCTTGAAAATTTTGCCTTATGCTCATGAGACTCATTCATTATATTCTTCAATCTTTTAACATGGATCATAAAAGATACCAATGCCGCTCACCCTGTCTAGTGGTCTGAGTGCCTGACTGAGGATAGGGAGGTCTTGGGTTCGAATCCCAATTCGGGCATGAATGTACACACACACACTCTCTCTCTCTCTGTATATATATATATATATATATATATATATATATATATATATATATATATATATATATATATATATATATATATATATATCCTGTCTTTGTCCTTTCTTTGCATGAATCGGTTGTGAATGGTTGCCTACCCTATAAACGGGTACCTATGGTATGTGTGTACTGAGGAAGTCGGGATCCATACCAAAATATGATTCATTTGGAAAAGTGGAGCAGCGCACCCCATAACGCCTGCCGAGCAGGCACAAGACAACAACAACAAAAGATACTAATGTAAGTTGGTTGGTTTGTTGCTCAACAATCACTTTTTGCACACAAAACTAATTAGATCGGGTTGTGTGGTTTAAAATGGATTTCGAACTACTACAAACATTGAAACACACAAACTGTTAAATTGAAGACAAGTGAGCAAACCCTTCGGTGGCAAACGCGGCATCACTAATTTAAATGAAGCAGAATGTTTTTATCAATATTATATATATTATTTTGCTTATACTTTTCAGTTTATCTCTTTCGAAGCCAAACTGTTAAATGAATAGTTGAAGTTTTAGACTTCGGTTCAACAGTTCGTGAGTCACGATGTTCCTATAGGGTGTTGCGGTTTTTTGTAGTTTGGAATTCATATAATTAAATGAACAAAATTTATGATTAGCTTAAAACAATTTAGTATATAAAATAGAAATGATAGATAAAAAATAAAGCCAAAATATTTCAGCAAAGTAATTGTATCTTATAATATGTTTGACAGTTCAATAATAAAATTATTTATAAATAATTATAACTCAATGTTAAAGGTTGTAGACTTACAGGTTGTTAGACTTTAGAGGTAGTAGTCCTCTATCACGGAAATGGAACCATTTGTTTCATCTTTTCTGTGACATCTATTCCATCGTTGGGAGCACTCTGGGGTTGGAGCATGATTGTGGGACAATCCATTTTTAAATATTTCCTTTGGATCATAATATCAGTGTTTGGACTGTGACGCCTTTTACGATTCTAACTTCCGTTGACAGGTGATATATGGAAATGAATACAACATAGCACAAGAAGTGTTTACAAGATTGAGGATTGCAATGAACAAAAATCAACATTGAAAGCTCACAACATTTCAATTATGAAAGATAAATATTGTTCGACATCAAAAAGAAAGATGCAGAGAGAAACGACAACTTCTCTTTAAGATGTCGAATATGCTGGGATGATTTTTTTACAAGGTCATTATTATGTGGTTAAAATTCCCTTTGACCAAGAATCTGTTTCGGTGTCAGCGTTGTTGACATGGTATTCAAATGGGGTGAAATAAGGCAAAGCTGCCGTTTGAGGAGAGAGATGTTTGGAGGTTATTAAACCCTTTGCACGCATTTAAGTTTTACACATGTAAATAAACTAGCGTCTCGGGACCGGGACCGGAACTCGGCTCCAAATGGGAATTCTAACGCATGCACACTTGAAGAGAGTAGTTGAAATAATTTGGCGTTATAAAATGTGACTATTGTTCAGACATAATTTTAGCAACCCTATGGTTTCTTATTCCCCGGTGTAATTTGAAACGAGGTTCGTGTCAGTCGATTTGTTTATTTATATTTGCAAATTTTAATATTTTTCGAAACATGAAGGAAAAGCGGAATAGTTTACTTATATTTTAGCACCACATTTAAAATAGAAATAGTATTATTAATTATATACAACTTTATTTGTATTCTATATGGTGCTAAAGACATTTATTTTTTCGCAGATAAGGTGGATGGGATAATATGCAAGTAACAAAGAAGTGTGAATTGCATTATCACGTTTCCTTCTGATTTCTGACACTTTATCATGGTTTAATTATAAATTAGCATCTCAAGTTTTTTTTCCAAAGCCAAAATTAAAATGTCTGTCAATTCAAAATAAAAATTGTGTACAGAATTTTTTGTGCACGATTTGTTTTAATAAGCTTTGTATGTAATATAAATTTCAATAAAAAACAGCAGAATAAAAATATTTTGCTATTTAGTGTATGCATTACTTATTTTTTAGATTAAAAATTTAAATAATATAAATCACAAGTTGCAAATATTTAACATCTGTAGTTCAATTTAAGAATACATCTCATCTATTTGAAAATCAAAAAGTTTTGTATTTTTTAAAAATGGGAATATTTATATATTTTCTCATTTATATGAATAAAAGACACTAATATCACATATCCTTCTGATTTTGTATTTCAATAAAGATATTATAAACATAAATGGGAATAAAATATCATATGTAAAAAATAGGTGTGAAATTAAATACATTTTTTCACTAAATATATCAAACAAAATATTAATAATTTGTCTCTTTACCATGCTTACAAGACAAATGCCTGGTTTCATTATTTCAAGTAGTTTTTTTTAATTATAAATTTATTAGCTCAAGTTGTTCTTTTTTAATTTAATTAAAATTTGTGTCATGTTTGATTAAGAATTATTTTTTTGCATACATGAGAATGTAATTTTAACAAGCTTTAAATAAAAAAATGCAAAATTAAAAATTTTTTTTATTTATTTAATGTGTAGATAGTCTATCTTTTAAGTTAAAAATTCTACTATTATAAATTCCAAGCTGCCCAGTACACAATTAATATCTGTAATGCGATTCAAAAATTCATAAAAAATTTGAAATACAGCTAAGAGTACCATAAAAAAGGCCCAAAAAATAAAACGAATTATGCGATCTCTTAACAACACTGAAAATTAAATTCATTGGTTAGACTTTAAAATATGACTTTACGTTAAAAGTTTCAGGCAATATTTAAAAAAAAATGTTTTTATATAAACAAAATTTTAATTTATAGAAAATATTTCAGTGTTCAAGGATTGCTAAGCATATTTTACATTCTTAAATATTTTTTTTATTATTTTTAATTTTTTTACATATGTAATTAGATAGATTTATTAATGTAAATTAATGCAAAAGAACTAACAAATACTTCTTAACATTTTTTTAATTATAAAGTATTTAAGAAAATAATGTTTATATTATTCAGAGTATTGAAACATATATTCTTTTATTTTCATAATTGTGTTGAACTTAATTTAGCTTATAAAATTACAAACATATTTTTAGATGGTTAAATTTGATATAAAGTTCAGGAATATACTATTATCAATTTGTAACTGTATTATCTGCATTTTTTACCAAAAATTTAAAAGGAATATAATTTTGTAAAATGTTTTTAAAAACTGATGTTTAATGTATATGATTACTTATAGAGATTATATTTTTGAAAAGAAACTTTTATATATTATCTATGTTCCTTTGGCATTATGTAAGTTTATTGTTGAAAACATTATGTAAACTTAAAAATAAATATATTAATTGTCTATACAAGATAATTTTTCATGTGAAAATTAAAAAGAAATTTTTAACTTCAAAATACGTTTTGCATTGATTGTACTTTTTTAATTTTATTATTTGCAGTTTATAATTAAATTTACTGTAAATACAATTAACTTATCCATCATTTTCAAAACTTGAATAAAATATTTCTTCACTTTTTATGGATTAATTTATGATAAAATAGATAACTAAAACTTACAAGAGAAATTATTTGCATATTTAACAGATATTCATTTATCAGTTTTTATGGACATAATTTTTGTTTGTATAACATTATATAGCTAAGCAATCTACATAATAATTATTCTACATTTGGTGAAAAAAAAGAAAAAGAAAGAAAGTTCAGTGGATTGTTGAGCTTAAACAATTCTTCATTCCCAAAAAATTGATACTGTTGAACATAACATTTGAAATACTGTTTCCAAATTGAGATAAATGTCCCCAAAAATACATAAATCCAAAATAAGTATGCATGCTTAAAATTTAATTGATATTTTTCATTGAATAGTTTTTGGTTGCACATTGTTAATAAAGTTATAGATTGGATATCCTGATTGAATTGAAAAAATAATTCTTTCTATGCACCATTTACATATCAAGTTCCTCACATACTTCATATTTTTTATAAATTATTTTTGCTAACGCTGAATAATATAGCTTATATAGAATAAAAAGCTTTTTCAGAGAGAAAAAAAATTGAAACAATACGAAAAAAATTTTTTGACAACAATACTTGAAGATAAAATCATGCGATATATTTATATTTCATCCTTCAACCAACTGGGGAGCGCAATTTATGGTTTTTAAAGTTATGTAACTTTGCAAATTTAAGATGGCTTTAAAACGAAATTTATCTTCAATACAACAGGCATTATTTTTAAAGTCCTTTAGTGAATTATACAATTGTCAAGCTTCAATTATAATTTGCTTTATAATAAACGAAAACTAATGCACAACCAGCTGACACACAGTTATTCACTATATTAGGAGCACTGTTAAAAGTAAAATGAGTGCTTAAATTTTCTTTTGAATCTCACAAACGAAGTAATTGTAATATTTTAGTGATAAATTTATTACAAATTACCATATTATTCTTAAATGTACAGTTGAATATGGCAAGAAATTTAATTATTAATAATTTACTTTTATAAACAGTAATGAAGCATAATTCTTACTTATGACCAATAAATTTCTGAAAAGCAATTATAAATACTAAATGTGTATGTATTTACATTTAATATTCCCAACAGTTATAATTTTATACATTCACATTTTAAGAGACATACAATAGCTATTGAACTACTTAAACTCGCAAAAAGATTTTTTTAATTAATAAATGCATTTATTTAAAATTTTGAATTCAAATACTTTTATTTCTAGTAACATTTTATAAAATTAATGAGAAATGGATAATGAATTAAATAATAATTTCATCATATTGAAAGTGTAAATAGACAGTATACATATATATTTTTTCTGCAGAATTTAGATGTGTTAATTTTGGTTCCAGCATGAAATTTTATTAAGAAATAAGTGTCTTTCATAAAATTTACAACAATTGTATTTCTTATTTTGACATGTATTGTAGTCAAATTATAAATTTACTTCATGCATTGTTTGTTACCTCATCAAATGGCTGAATATTATTGTTTTTAAAATATTTAAATTTCAAAGATCTAAATCTATTATTACCTTTTTAATGTAAGTAATGTTGAAATAAAAAAAAATGTTAAAATACATAGGTACAGCAAAGTATTAATTTTTATCTATGTCCGATAACAATTCAGATAAATCATATATATATATATATTGAGAAAAACTAAACAGTTGAAGTAATAAAATGCTCAAAATTCCTATAAAGGAACTGAACTTTATCTCTTACATGGTAGGGACTAGGATTTGCCAGTTAAAATACATTTCGAATCACTATACACATGTATGCTAAAGGTAACTCTCTAACTGATGTAGTGCTGGCCCTAACGAAGGTATACAGCAAGTATGCTAAAGGTAAGATTAGCCTATAAAAGGTTCATAACTAAGTGTTTCCTAATATAAATATTTAGTTAACCAATTTAGCTTCAACATGAAGAAAAGAGGCATCAGTAGCCTGGTTGGTTAGTGTATCACTTTTATTATTTAATAATAATGATATCAAATCCTGACTTAACCAAAGATCTTTTTTGCTGAAGTCAGCAGGAACATGTTTAATATGTTGTGGTTGAAATGTTTTCTAAGTGACATGATACTTTCAAAAGTGGTTTGTCAAGCATTTGGTGCTCTTTTGTTTGATACCTGCTTCTAAATTAGGAAGACTCCCATCATGCTGCTTCCACCTAACTGGTTGAGCTCAATTCTTTACTAAATATTAGGAAACACATACAAAAATATTCGTCATTTATTCTATTAGTTTGTTCAATGGTTAATTGTAAACTAGGAAACAAAGCTTTCCAGTGTTCCTTGGACATATGTATACACAGTCTATTACCTAAAGACAGCGAGCCAAATTTGTTGACAACAGTGCCCAATCATTCGCACGTCCTAGCTTTTTTTTGTTTTTAATTCCCCACTCTGATGATAGCCCTTCTTTTTGCTTTTTCCAAAGTTTCACTTTTTTATTTCTCTTTCTTTCTCTGTGATTGTTTTCGGTGTTGGTGCAAAATGATTGTTGCGGTGGGCATTCTAAGAACAGTATATGGGAGAGAGACCAAAAATTAACTCGTAAAGCATATATAATAAACAAAAATTTAATCAAATACAGAAGAAATAATCATTGACTATATGAAGAAATAGTTTTTTGCAATAGTGACCGCTAAAATTAATACAAGCTATTTTAATAAAATAGCATGATGCACAGAAAAAACTAGTAAATGTAAGTTTGGCAAAAAAGTAGTTAAAATTTTTTTAATATTAGATAATAAAGTGTTTTTATCACTTCAAAAGCAAACGTTTATAAAAAAATACGTATAATCGGTTTTATAACAGTATACATTGAGATAAAATAAAAATTGAGGGTTATACTAATGTTATTTTAGGGCTCCCGTTTAATGTTAAACTGAACAAAATGTTTATAAAAGAGGTAAATATTTTGGGATGATAATAATAAAATAAGTATCCTGTATGTATAATTGCGAGGAATACGACTTAAGAAATATTTAAAATTTATTTTAAGCATTGATTAATGGAGTAAAATTGAAATTTACCATAGCCCTCCACAATAATTTCATTGTTAGAATCAAGATTTAGTATTTATAAAGCAATATACTCTGTAATTAAAAAAAACTTTATACTGACATTTTACAAAAAAAGCTTATTTTGTTTATCCTTCAATGGACATTTTTTCCATGTGACCAAACTAAAAATGAACTTACAGTTTGAGGTGGATTCCAAACTAATACAATGGACGAGGGTTGGTCATTTGGTGACCGGAGCTCCTGTGCAGGGGGCACATATCTCCAATAAATCAATTATGTTTATTTTTTTAATATTTGTTTGTCATAATTTCTTTTCCATAAGTTTGGTTTTATAATGAAAGATTGTGATCTATGACTGGGCAGGGGGATCGAACCTGTATTCTTCATCTGAATGGCCGCCGGCATCCAAAAGATAAGAATGCTTTATTGAAACAAAAGAAAGGGAATTTTACATAGGGGGTTTTACATCTATAGGCAAACTGCCTAATAATATAACGAATGTTAGTTCGTATTTACAGTACAGGCAAGTGCCTGATTCATAGCATCATTCCATAGTTACAAAACTTGTTGAACAACTTTTAACAATAGAATATCTGGTTACATTTTGACTATTTACATATTCAGGTTAGCATCTAATTAACAATTCAAGTAAAACTAGTAACAATTTTGATCAAACTATGCCAAGTTCGACATATACACTAAATCCTATGAATTAGATACAAGAAAAGAGAAAAAAAATAATAAAATAAAACAAAAATAAAAATAATAAAAAAGAAAATAAAAAAAAGAAAATATAACTGTTTAGTAAGATATTTACAAAATCTAGTAGATGTAAGCAAGTAAATAAAACAATAAAATAAAGCAAAATCAAATATTTACAGATTTTGTTTTAGCAAGTTATGTATTAGTAGAAAATCTAGTTATGAACAAAATATTTACACACTGCAAGTGCACTTCAACATCTCTAAGAGTGCAAAGATGAATAAGCAGTATATTATTTAATAATATTTATAGCGTTGATCCTTATCAGTGTTTAATATTCATAAAAGAGTGGAATAAAATTACAATACTTGTAGTTTAGTGTAGTTAGTGAGCTTGTAAGCCCTAAGTGTTCAGGTGGTTAGCGCAATGCGTTTATTAATTTAGAGTAAACGAATAAAGGAATTGCATGACTGGGATTGTCATTAAATTTAATTGTGAATCCCGTTAACAGAGTAGGTGTGTTTGTATTCGTTTGTTTCCTAAAATTTATTCGTGTAATGTAGCATAATTTTAAAACAGAATGTGAGTTAAATATTGTAATTAATAGCAAACAAGGAAGTTTAATTTAGGACCAAGTCCCTCAGAGGAGAGGAGCTTGGAGATGTAACTAGGGGTACGAAAAGGGGGAAAAACCTCCGTTCAGAGCATTGGGAAGCGAAACTTTTCTCCATTCGCTTGGTCCCGATCTTGGCGGGAATCGGGAGAGAGGTCAATCAACTTGATGACCCAAGAAGGGGTTTGTGTGGGGGAAGGCATCCCTCATTGCGCGGGGAAGCATAGCACTCCGTTTGCCTGGTCCTGATATTGGAGTCGGTCATGAGAGAGGTCAAAAAAAGGGGTTGATGGATGACCTGTCACGGGAGAGCGCCGAGTGTGGGAAGATGAAGCAAATTCCAACACTGGAGAAAGGCTGAGCTTTTTGGAGTAGTATAATTTAGAAAAGTATTTCAAATTTGATATTAACACAAAAATCATATACGTTTTAATTTAAATAACTCTGTTATATACATTTATAATAATTATATATTAGTATATATATATATATATACATAGGTTATATATACTAATATATATATAATTTAATTATATATATATATATATAATTATTCGTTTAAAGAACTAATTATTAATATTTCTTAAGCCCGCCACTCACGATAGAATTTTTCCTATGGATTTGTTGTACGTGAACAAGTTGTACCGTGTGTGGGGAAGTTGGACAGGTTCACGAAAATTCAAACAAGTTCTGATTTTTCTTCCAACACAGGAAGTAAGCAATTGCTTCCCGTTGTCACGTGTGTCTCACAGGGTTGCAAATTATTTCTTGGCGATACTTGGGAAAATTAATATTTGAAATTTCTCATTTACTGAAACTTCTAGATTCACGTTTTACAAAACGTCACGAACATTAGATCCCTTCTTTAAAAATGTCCATGAAGCAAATATTGCAGGAATTTATTGAAGTCTATAAAGATGAGCCTTGTTTGTGGCAAATAATGAGTGTCGATTACACAAATAAAATAAAAAGAAAGTTAGCTTACGAAAAATTATTAGAAATATACAAAAAGATAGATGAAAAGGCTTCAACTAACGAAGTAAAGGCAAAAATTAATGCCCTCCGTAGAACCTATAAAAGAGAAAAATCAATGAATCAAAAAAAGTGGTGTAAGCATGGAGGATGCATATGTGTGCCAACTTAATAATACTTTGAATATATATCATTTCTGGAAGAAATTGCAATTCCACGTGATGAAGTATCTTTCATGAATTTGGACGCAAGTTTTGTTGAAAATGGTGATGAAATAAGTTAAATAATTTATTTTGTAAAATTATAATCAATCTGAATGAATATATATAATTACACATTTAACGTAATATTTAACTACGAAATTTTATAACAAGCTTTATTAGAAAGCAATATTTTTTATTTCAGAATGCTTATAAATCTTCAAATGAACAGTTTAAAATTTTTTAATTTTCTTTATTTTTAAATATGAATTAAGTTTAAGCAATAATACAAAGATATTAGTTGAGATTATTCTGTGGTTTTCTCTAAATATTCTTTATACAATTAAACAATAATAAAATTAGATAATTAAAAAAATAATAAATTGATTAATTAACAAAAGAAAATTATTCACCTGTAAGCGAAATTGAAATTAAATGCACTTTCAGTTATTATTTATCATGTGGTAAATGTTAATTTGTTTCTCTTTTATTTAAAAATCACTTAAAAATATTATAAAATCTAAGAATACTTGGATAATAAATAACAAATTAATAATTGATTTTAAATATCTACCAATAAATAATAATAATTAATACTCGACAGATAAACTTTTTGATGTACTAATGTTGCTCTTTAATTAATACCGCTTGTCAGAAAGCGCTAAGTTGCACTTAATGGTTCATGAGAGCTTACAGATGAGCGCATGGATGTATCTTTTCTTATAACGAAAGGTGTTACCTTATCCAACAACGTTGCATGCAATTTTTCATTCCTCAATTTTATCCTCATGTAATTCAAGAAATCTTTATCTTACGACTGTATTTCTGTAATCAAATTTAGATGTGAAAGAGTTTCACGCTGGAGCAACCAATTTTTTGCCCATTTCTTTCTTTTTTTTATTGTTTTCTTTGCACCATCATCACAGTCCAAAGCAACAGCCAATAATACTTCTGTGCCTAATATACTCATGTTACTTAACTTATAATAACATTTAATAGCAGATGTTACAAGCAGACAAATGAGTACAACAATAAAAACTAAAAAGACACATAAATATGTCAAGTCATAAAAGTGACACAAAAACTCTTTTATATGATTGAAATTTTTGGCGATTTTCGAATTCCATTTACAAGACACACATTTTAAGCCAAAAGCAATAAATGTTGTAAAATGGCACCTTTAAAAATAACCTCCCAGACCAGATGTGCCTCCCCTACTGTGGTCAGCAGAATTTAAGGGGACTGTGTCCTTAATAACTTTCTACACCCCTCAACAAATCGTAAGGATTCACACGATAAGATTTTTCCTTAGGATTTGTTACTAGGTTAATTTATTATATATTCGGGTTGGTTGTTTATGAGAGGGTTATTTATATTAATGAGATTTTAGTAGAATTTTTGATATATTCTAATAATGAAATCATTAATATTTTCTATATTATATTCACTAAAGATATTAGAATTTCTGAAATAAATTGGAGCTTTAACTAACATTCTAATTATTCTATTTTCGTAAGATTGCAATCTACAGACATATCTGGAAGCTGCATAACCCCAGACAGGTGCTGCATATGTTAAAATTATCCGAATAAGTGCTTTATGAATTAATAATTTATTATCAGTGCTGATAACTGAATTACGAGAAATTAGAGGCTAGAGCACCGCTTCTATCTGTCTACCTTTTTTGATTATTAGGTTTATGTGAGACAGCCATGTTAGTCTCCTGTCTAGGGTTACTCCCAGATATCTCACATTTGTATCTCACAAGGAATGCTAATGTTGTTGATGGTCAGTTGGTTTGTAGGTTTACGTTTATTGCCAAATAAAATGACCACACATTTATCTGGGTTTATGATAATCTTCCATTTATTTAGCCAGTTCTCCAATATTGAAATATAGTGGCGCATTGGCTCCGCCGCTATTGCGTTGGAGTCTCCTGAGCTAATAATTGCAGTATCATCTGCGAATAGAAAATTTTTTACATTCGTTTGTACAGGGATGTACGCAATGTATATATTAAATAGTGTTGGGCCAAGTATTAAGCCCTGTGGTACACCACTCAAAATGAGGTATTTGTCAGATTTAGAATTATTAATTTTATCCTGGAATGTGCGATTTTTTAAGTAGTGGGTCAAGATATTTACTATTTGTTGAGGGAAATCAACTGTCCACAGTTTAAAAATCAGTCCGTCCAGCCAGACCTTGTCAAATGCCTTCGCTAAGTCAAGAAATAATGCTGCAGTTGCCTTATTAAGTTGAATATTATGCGTAATGAGCTCGACTGCCCTAAGTAATTGATGGGTTGTTGCTTGTTGCTCCCTAAAACCGAACTGTTCGTCATTTATTATTTTCCTATTTTCAATATGTGGTTTCATTCGTGTTTTAATACAAAACTCAAAAAGTTTTGAGAGTACGGGTAATAAGCTTATTGGCCTGTATGAGGTGGGATCACGTGGATTTTTTTGTTGTCCCTTAAAAATGGGAGTTACTATAGTGTTTTTCCAGAAGGCTGGAAAATAATATAAGTCAAGAATTTTATTAAATATTTTAGTTATGCAAAATAGTGCTTAAGAGGTAAATTTTTGAGCATTGTGTTGGTGATCCCGTCTTGTCCTGGGGCTTTTTTTGGATGCATAGTATCAATGTAGTTGAGTAATTTAGAGTGGGTAACTGGGGGAAGTGTGTTAACAAGTAGTGGGTTCGATACCCGCTGCATCAATGTGTTGTTTATAATATTGTCGTCAGCGTTTGGAATATTGTTGGGTGAGAATTGTAGTTTGAATGCAGGTCCAATTGCGTTAGCCTTTTCAATATGTGTATAATGTATTCCTGCTCAGTCATTAATGGGCGGAATATTTGATGTTTTTTTTCTTATGAAAGTTAATGGCCTTCCACAGTGATCCATCAGTTAGTTCTAAGGAATTTAAATGTTGGGTCCATTGAGCCTCTTTATATTTCCTAATTTCATTTTTAAATTGTTATTAAATTTATTATAGTTTTTCTTGTCCTCCGGTTTTATAGTTGATTGCCATATTTTGCTGAGCCATTTCGCATTCTAATTTTCTTTTTGAGCTCGTTTGAAAGGTATGAGCAATTATTAATACAGGGTATTTTTTTAGATGTTTTTTCATGACAATCGACTATATGTTGAGATAGGTTTTAACTGCAATCTCAATCTCCTCCTCAGTATTGATAGCTGCGTTATAATTAATGTTATCAATAAGTGCATATTTAAATTTTTCCCAATCAGGTATTAGCATTTGTGTGTTCGTGTCAATTTTGATTATGGTATTGAAAGTGCATAAGACAGGATTATGGTCACTGGCCAAAGCCGCTTGTGTTTCTATGCTAAAAGAATATGGGAATTTATTGAGTAGGAAAAAATCGAGAACAGTGCCTTTTGCATGTATGTGTCCCCCGATTCGTGTGGGTGTCTGTGTAACTGCTATCGTGATATTATTAAGTGAAACAAATTGTGCTAGCGCTAGGCCAAATTTATTATTTCTGTGGCAGTATTAAGAGGTATGATAAGAATTAAAGCCACCCCCAATTATGTGTGGAGTGTTTTTATTGAAGATTTTGGTGAGATCATTAATGAGAAAATTATTCCTTTCTGGGTGGTTGGGTAAATTTTTAAGAGGGGGGATATATAGTGAGAGAGAGAGATGTAATTTGCAGCGGGGGTAAATTATTAATTTTAATTTCAATAAGGGTTGCCTCCGCTACTGTGAGTTGTTGTGTTTGATGTTTAAGTGAGGAATCGATCGGTTAATTGAAATTGCAGTTCCACCGAGTTGGCAGTACCTATTGCGATTGTCACTATTAATTCTGTCGTTTCTATAAAAATTACAATTTCGTATATTGATGTTTTGGCCGCTGCGAAGGTGTGTTTCCTGAATTAAAACTATGTCCGGGAAGTGCTCATCAATAAACTCCCTTAGTTCTTCGAGTTTGGAATAAATTCCATTTACATTCCACGTACATAGTTTTAACGCAAGTTTTTTGACATTCATGGCTGGGCTGATGTGTTAGCTGAAAGGATCTGAATAGCCACGCTGATATTGAAGAACATGTCTTCAATTGTTTCACATATGGCTATTTTAGGCATAATATTCTTAATTACAGATATTAGTTGCAAAAATACTTTATTTTTAGCAAGTTCTGAGAAAACTTGCACTGTGCTTAATATATCTGAGTATCCAGCTATGTTAGAATTTGTGGCCATATAATTATGATAACCAATAAATGGGTTGGTATTTCCACCAGCATTATTAATATATGTATTTTCGCTAGGACTAACTTTATCGGAAACCGCTTGCGCTTAGTTTACTCCAAGTCGTACTTGACTAGTAGCATTATTGTTGCTATAGGTTAAATTGGATTTCCTATTTTCTCTCGAGTTATTATAATTATTTTAGGAATATTTAGGGCAGCCCTGAAGTTCGCAGAATGCATGCTACCGCAGTTAGAGCATTTCGGTTCGGGTATGCGATCTTTATGCTCGCAGTCTTTAGTGAGCTGCGAACCCGCACACTTCAAGGATCTGGGCGTGAGACTGCACATTTCACTAGAATGATGCCATAGTTGGCACCTATGGCATTGTCGTACTTGTCCATTTCCTCTATATTTTTGCACACTGATCTTAAAGTGCGCAAGTTCTGTGATATCAATAATATTTTTATTATGTGGGGTGTTGGGTAAGTGTATTTGAAATAGTTGCATTAATTGCCTTTCGCCTTTAGACCTTCTTAATTGATTAATTTTTTGTACTATAAATTTTTGTGCTTCCAAATTTTCCCTAATTTCCTCTAGGGGCATGTCAATAGGGAGTCCCCTGATTACAAATTTAATTGACCTTGAGGACCTAGGATTAATAATATAATAATTTATATTTATTGCGTTTAGGTTGGCTGTGAGCTTTCTATGCTCATCAGGCATGTTTACAAAAACTTTCAAAAATTGTCAGTCGGGTTTCCCGATTATTTTAAATTTTAAATCATTATTTAATTTTTTAAGCAATTCATAATATTTTATGTCCGTTTGGACCATAATGGCCGGCGGTTTGCTAGTGGTTGTAGGATTCATTGTTGTGTTATTATTAGTAACATTTGCGTTGTTAATGTTGTTATTAATTTCCAAATTTTCTGCGTTGTTATTATTAATGTTATTATTTGCAGCGCTGGTTGTCGTAAGAGAAACTTTATTTATTTTTTTAATTTTTTTGGTCCTCCAGAGTAGGGAAATCTCCTATATCTTCATCGGTGTCGCTAATTCCGATAAGGGCTTCATAACGGTTGGCTACATCAATAGCAATTTTTTTGGTATTTTTAGCAACGTCAAACTATTACAAGCATCCACGCTCTTGGTGAAAATTGAACCAATGTACTGTGGACCCGAAGGACAAAGCGTTTATTTAAACTAAGATTATTTTTTACTTATAACACATACTAAATGAAACTGGAATATTGAAAAACGAACAGTTGGGAAAATATATAAACTAAATATATAGTTTTTTATGTTTATATAATATATATATAATATTGCATATGTTTTTGCAAAACGTAATTAGCCCATTGCGTTCAAATATAATTTGTAATTCGATCAAATTATTAATTTTTAAAATTTTTTGTATGATTACGTTTTTAATAAATATTATGAAAACAATAAAATTATATTCAAATTATTCAACTAATTTTATTTCATAAAAAAATGGATTTTGATGCAAGACAGGCAAACGATTTCTTGACCGGTTAATAAAAATCAAGTGCTTTCTTTTTTTCGCCAAGGGTGTGAGCGAGTCTCAAAAGAGTTTTTATGTTCATATCCATCTCGAAGCTCATCCAAATCATCTTCTGACATTCAACCTTCACCCTCGGCACTTGTCGCTCCTCCCCCATCGTCAAGCAAGTGATAAAATAGAGAATTCCATTCAACTGCCGAGTTATCAGAGCGAGCTTGTGTTTGTCTTTCTCCACAAAGTTTACCTTTTACGACTATCGCCGATTAAAGCACGAGTGTAAGTGGAATCTGGCAACATGTTTTGACGCCTAGTTCTCAATAGGGATGGGGCTTTGTTACTTTTTCTGTACTTAGTACGTACTGAGTACAGTTACTTTTAAAGTAACAAGTATTTTACCGATTACATTTCGTACTTGTTACAATTTCTTTTGTACTGCCATCTATCGGATTAAAATATAATGACAAATTGTTTAAAATTTTATTAATAAATTGAATAAAAACTAAATTAATAATAAATAAATTAATAATTAATTAAAACTAAATAAGTAGATCAATAATATTTTATATAAAACCATAAAATTAATTAATATAATTAATGTTAATTTAAATTATTATCATTTATAAATAAGCATTCACTTAAATATTAATGAAAAGATCTATAAAAATAATTCTTATTATTTATGCAACATTTCAGTAATGGCAAGTTTTTGTTTTTCCTGTAATGCTTTAATTTCTAGTATGAGGCAAAGAAATATAAACTGCTTATCTACAAACTGATTTTTTTTTTTTTTTTTTTTTGTAAAAAAAAAAAAAAAAATTGTAAATTTCTAAATCTTCTTAAACGTAATTCATTCAATATAAAAATCATGACATTTTATTATTTGCATTTATTTTCAGAATTTCTATGTGTTATAAGTAAATTTTCCAATTATTCAATCGTAATTTTCAAAGACTTCCAATGTTAATTAAAATATAAAATTAGATGAGATAATTTAATTTCAATTTTTCAACCTAATCAGCTTAATTTTTTATTAGAATTTAGTAAGACTTTCCAATTATGTAAATGAATTCTTATAATTAACTTGTAAATATTTTGCAAAGAATTGTAAAGTGGGAAGTTGAATCAATTACAAAGAGGTTTTATTTTACATTAAACAAAGAGGTTTTACTTACAAAATTGCAGCAATTAATCAGAAAAATCAACAAAAATTTAATTTCCTTTATTTTTCTATAATTAAACATTAACGAGACAAACATAGTAAAATTTTTTTATGTACAATAGATAATAATTTTTGTTATAAAAGACGCTTACTTGTTTATATTTTTATGTAGTAGATAAACCAGTTTTTTCTAAAATAAAAATTGCAATAACTCACATATCTTGTTTCAGTTTCCTGAAACTTAATCAATTTATGGTTAAATAAAGTAGCTTTGCAATTAAAACTATAGGTTTCAATATTAATATATTAACATAATTAATATATTAATAATGTTTAAGTAAACATAATTATTTTATATTAGATATAGTTGAATAAAATTTCCATAACTATCAAAAAATGTAAAATAGTTTTACCAATAATATAAATGTTATGATGTATTAAGGTAAAATATTGAGAAACAACGTTTAATAAAAAATGGAGGAACAAAAATACATACATTTTATTTACATCAATCCATAATTTAAGAAATTAACATGACAGTAACACATGATGGTATAAATAAAGATAAGGTAAAAATTAACTTAATTAAAGTTTTTTTTTCATTTCGAATTTTTAAACTAAAATGAATAAACTACCTTCTTTAGTCTTAAATCAACATTCTCATTATCTGAATAAAAATAAATCGTATGGTAAAAAATACAAACGAACATATTTTATAAAAGTTTAAATTCTGTATATTTACAGTAAAATATAGTGAAACTAAAACATGGTTGAATAAAAAATAAACATATTTATATGGAATTATAATAAAAAATATGCATAGTAAAAATAACAATGGAAGTATGTAAGCAGATTTATATAATTTAAATATTTTTTTAATTTAAGAAATATGACCTTATTTAAGGTTTAAATAAATATGTTATATATGTTCATAAAATAAAATTTTTAAAAGAAATGATAACAAAAATAAAAGTTAATAAAAATTGCTAAATACATAACAAGAATATCATGCTTTTCTTATATTTAAAAAAACGTCATATATTTGAAAAAGAACTACAATCACTGAAACGAAATAAAAGTACATGCGTATTTTATTTCGCAATATAAATTCATATCTCCCTCTCCAACCCAAAGAAATCTTTCAATTCCCAAGTATCCTCTTCTATTTACCCAGTTAAACCAATTGTCATTTCCCTTCTCCCACCCAGCCTCCCTACCATAAGAAACTACCATAATCAATCTCATAATTCATCTGTTTGCATCGATATATCGATGATATTGTTACTTGTACTCGCTCTGTCATTGGCTCTTCTGTACTTGTTACAGAAGAGCCAATGACAGAGCGCAATGTACACTTATTACTTTGTAACAAGCAAGTACAAAGTAATAAGCAAGTACAAAGTAACAAGCAAGTACAAAGTAACAAGCAAGTACAAAGTAACAAGCAAGTACTCATGTATTTGCTTGTTACTTTGTAACAACCACGTACTCACGTACTTGCTTGTTACTTTGTAACAACCACGTACTCGCTGATTACTTTGTAACAAGTACGTGCTCACGTACTCGCTCAGTCTTAGAAACTGGTCAAGTACATTGTACCTGCAACTGTCTGAGGATACTCGAACTCGCGCTGACTTTGTTACTGGAAGTACTGTGTATTTGGAAGAAAAAGTACTGATTACAGGTTGTTACTTTCAAATACTGATTACAAAATACTTGTTACAGGTATTTCTTCTCATCCCTAGTTCTCAAGTGCTTCCTTGCTAGTTATCCTGCAGTCGTTACGAAACGGTAGCTGATGAGCGCTGCCGTTTCCCCCACCACCCGCAACAAACACACGAAACTGTTTTCGCTCCTTATCGATATTTATTTGACTGAGCGAAAAAGACAAATGAAAAGGCGGATAGACTTAAAGGCATTCATTTCTGAGAGTTGTTACTAAAGTGGAGGGAGGGAATTCATATATATATATATATATATATATATATATATATATATATATATATATATATATATATATATATATATATATATATATATATATATATATATATATATATATATATATATACATATATATATATATATATATATATATATATATATATATATATATATATATATATATGTACACAATTTTATTTGTCCACAGAATTTTTGTTTGCTATTGAAATGAGAGTGGATGTACGGCATGGTGTGAAAGTCAAACCAGGATGTTGGTCACCGTTGAACTTAAAATGAGCTATTAAAATGCATAAGATTTAAGAGTTTTGATTGACACTTTTGTAATAAATTTGTAATAAATTAAAATAAACATGGATTAAAACTCCCTGTAAAGCTATTCATTAATCGATGTAATGAATTTAAACAGTTTGGTGTTTTCGCTCCTGATTTCTTTTTCGAAGAATTGTTTTCTTTTGTCTACTGCATAGTACTTGTTTACGCTTTTCACAATGCGCCATCAATTGGAAAAACATTGTAACTTAGATTAAAAGAGCTCAAAATTCGAAGCTTAAGTGAGTTTTTAATCGTTGAATAACTCATTGGAATTGTTTCTATCTGATCTATATGTATAAATTTATTTTAAAGTATTAAACAATATTACAAAAAAGAAAAAGAAAGTAAATACCACGCATTATTATTTTCCAAATGATAATTTTTCCTGGAAATCTAAGTACATTCTTTCCATTAGAAATCACGCCCCGCTCTATTATATATATATATATATATATATATATATATATATATATATATATATATATATATATATATATATATATATATATATATATATATATATATATATATATATATATATATATATATATATATATATATATATATATGCATACATATATTGAATGCGTTTGTACACAGATCTAATTGATGAAATCAATACATTTTTTAATCTAATTTCACTTAAAGAGTTACTACTCATAAGGCACAGTTAGGTAATCATTAAACTTCTCAGTTACTTAATGAGTTGAATTAGGAAAAATTCAATGAGAGAGTATATTCACAAATATACAAAAATTAAAGAAATGTTAAATTTTGTTTTGCTTGAATTTTTCCTAACTTAATTTGTAACTATAATAAAGATTATTTCTCATTAAAAAATGTTAAGTTATTTTGAATTTTATTATTTCCTTAATTAATTCTATAATATTATAAAAATATACGATAATATTTTTATAATATTATGCAATAAAATTTTTAATTGTTCAAATATATAAATTAAAAGAAAAATTTTATATATCATAACTACAATTTTGTTATTAAAACGTATTTCTAATTTGGATTTTAATATTGGGAGCTATAAAGTCGACAAACTTCAATATTCATGATGCTGTTGTTTGGATGCAAGCAGTGTAACAAAAGGAGTAAGAATGCTATGATTTTTCACTCGGAAGTTTAATATGAAAAGCTGTTTTTTTATATATGCATAAATAAATTATTCAGATAATTATTATAAGTGCATCTTGACAAATTATCGCTCAGTTTTTGTACAATGCTTTGAAATGTAGATTCAGAGGCACATAAAAAGGAAAGCCTGTCCATTATTTATCATAGAGTGGGACATTATTACCAGAAATACTTTTTACGACCCCTTTAAGGACAATGGGACTAACTACCATAGTTCAAGAGAAAAGTTACGGGAGGAACTTGATGTAAAATCCAGAGATTTAAGAATCTGACCATTCTCTGTCAGTTCTAGATGAAAAATTTAGAACAATGATTGTATTGGGTGATAAAAAGACACTAGATCATAATTATTCATCAAGCTGATGAAGATACTAAAGTCTAGCCGATGAAGAGACTAAAATATGACTGATGAGGAGGCCAGATCATGATCATATGGTACACTAATAAAGAGACTAGGAAATTTTGTGACATGCGGATGAAGAGACTAGAGCAAGTTTGTATGACAAGCTAATGATAAAACTAAGTCCTGATTGTATAGTAATATGAAGAAAAACTAGAGCCAGTGGACCGAGAAGGGAGACACTTGGTGTACAAAGGGTTAGAAGCATATACCATTCCTCCTCAACTGGCTAGTAAAATAATAAGAAAAAGATGTTAGATGAATTCTGTAAAGTCATCACATCGTGACTGAAAGTTAGGTGTTGTTTAGCACACGTTTAAGTCTTAGTCCATGAACGTCTTTGTTATGTTCATTCATATTGAGAGGGTCTGCGTCTGATGTAAAACTGAAAAGGTATAATTGACGGCACGTCTGATGGAGATCTTATGTGGTTGTTGATTGCAATAGAGTATTCTGAGATGCAGTGTACTGGTGAACTTCTTTACCATATTAACAAATGGAGGTTTCACTTCTATCGACTCATTTACAATATGAATCAAATGGACCGTGGACAGAAATGAAATAATTGAGGTATTGATTAGGAATAAAATAATTGGTGGATACTTTATGAAGAAAAGTGTGAGTCCATCGTCCTTGCCCCAATAAATGTGTCATCCATTTAAGCTAAAGTAGAGATTAGTGGATGATTTCATGACAAACTAATGAAGAAATTGGAATATGAATGAATAAAAAGTTGGTGAGAGAAGAGACTAAAGGATGGTTGTACGACAAAATCTTTATAACATTATCTACCATCCTCGAACGACAAGACGATCATTACTGATTCTCGGTGGTTTTGCGTTACATAATCAAACAATATTTAATATTCAATTCCAATGGTGGCAGTGATTACACTTATTCTTTGTCAAAGAAATAAGATTGTAAAAGAAGTAATCGAAATCTTTATATTCAATATAGGTATTCATAGCACTCTCACGCGCATTTGGCGACAACTTAATAGATATGTCGACAAAGTAAGGATTCGCTCTTAGGACCACACCGTACTCACAAATGGAGAGATAGCATGATACGATCTCGTCCATAACATTCGAAATCTCTTTTAAGATCCATAGCAGCGGGAAACCTCAGAAGCAAATTCGTGACATGTCCTAGCCATAACGCTCACGATAAATTTCCAATTCTTCTTCAGTCACAAATATGGCAAGTTAAATACATGCTCCATGCTTCAAAAACGCTCCAAAAGAATTAGGTTCAATATCTTGATTCCCCACTGATAGAGCTCGTTCTGCTGCCGCATGATGAACTCTATCAAAGCAAATTTTATGGGCATAGACTATATTTCACAACATAAAAGGAGAGAGAGAGTTCAGGAGAAAAAAATTAAAAATCTCAGTAATATTTATATATAGATATTGGAGAATTTTCGTACGAATTTTATCAGTCGAAAAAGAAAGAAATAATTAAAAAATACATAGTAAAAATAGGTTATATATATAAATGTAATAATTTTGCACCCCCACACACTGTGCAAAGCCTTGAAATCCAAATCAAATAAGCCTTTTTAAAAATTACTTTAAATTAATTCCAGGAAGATTTCTTTTTCAATTAAATTGATTCAAGGAACATTTCTTTTTCAATTAAATTGATTCAAGGAACATTTCTTTTGCAATTAAATTGATTCTAGGAACATTTCTTTTTCAATTAAATTGATTCGAGGAACATTTCTTTCTCAATTAAATTAATTCAAGGAACATTTTCAATATAGTTAAATTTCCTTTTCCAGTTAAAATATAAAAAAAATCTTTATTTATATTCCATGTACTAAATCTTCTTCTTTGATAGCGTAACAACCTATTACAGGTCTTAGATGCCTCTACAGCACACTTTTTCCAGCCCAGTCTGTCCAGAGCGACACTTTGAAAGTTCCTAACTTTCAGTATCTTGAGGTCATTTTCGTAGTCAATGAGCCATTTTGTTGATGATCTTCCTTGGCCACACAGGTTCTTAAACGTTGATATTCTAGTGGGGTTATTTTCCCGGCTTCTCCAGACATGGCCAAGCCATCTTAGCCTTTGCTTCTGATAACCTGAGTAATGTGGGGCTGGTTATACAGCCTATACAATTCAAAATTATATCTGGTTCAACAGCAACCCTGCTCCTGTACAGGCCCATTGATAGTCCATGTACTAAATGCATTGTGTAATAATAAAATAATATACTTCATTTGAATACATAAAGAAAGGTACAGACCTATAAAATATTTTTTTAATATTAACACACATTATATAATTGCCCTTTATATTTTAATTTTCCTATGTGAAAAAGTTTAAAAAGAATCATTGCAAATTTCAAGTGTCTGAATTTCTTAAAATTGAGGAATACTTACTTTTTGTTCCTAAAGTATTGCCTTTAAACTAGTTTCATCATTAACAGAAACGCAGTATTGTCTACATTGTGCGATGTTATATATAATAATAATTAATTCAGTTATCCGTATTTTTCTTTTAAAAAAAGAACTTATTGCGCAATTTCTTTTTGTGATTTCATTTGGCACATTATTTTCCTTGAAGTTATGTTTCAACTACTCTTAAAATAATGAAACGTTAATAAATAGGATTTCATTACTAAAATAATTCCGGCATTTAATTTTTAAAATGTATTACTAATTTTTAAAATGCCTATTCTCCTTTTGTATTAAAAACACAATTTAAATAAAATTATTATAATTGAAGTTTTTCAAGTATTGATTATTTAATTAATTTCATTATATCTTTGCGTGTTGCCAACTCTTTGCTCATTGTGTGCATTTCAGATATTTCCCAACATGAATTACAGGAAATGTGTGTTCAGTTTGTAATCGCTTTTGACACATCATTGATATTATTCAATTAATTTATCATATTGTTGAATTTACCTATTTATTGAATAGAAGTGATTCGAGGAAAAAAAAATTAGAAATTTCAATGACTTGTCCTAATAAATATATTTGTCAAAAATCATGCCGTCCAAAGTTGTGAAAGAAGTCTTTCATTTTTCCCATTCAAATACCCCTTTCGAACCAAATAAAAAGTCCTTGGAACACCTAGAAACACTGACGTCGATACCAAGTTCTTTTCCCTCTTATTGTTTTGTTTACCTTGGAAACCACAGGTTAGAAAAACAACCCACCTACGCTCTATACAGGTATGATATCTACTACCGTTGCGAAAACAAAAACTATTGAACAGAAGTGAAAGAAGTGAGACAGAGAGACTCTTGTGATGTCACAATGACGTCAGGAGTCGACACTGGAACTGTTCTTGGCGAATGTTGAGCATGAAAGATGTCGGCTTTGTCCGGGGGTTCTGGATTTCCTCCTTTCAAATATTTCAAAACGCTTATGCAGTTATCGATTCACTCTCTTCAGAAACATGCGACAAAACAAACTGCGATCCGTAGAGAATCGTATAAAACAGCTTGTGTTGTGCCTTATATCACGCGATTTAAAGAAAAATTTTGATATCGTTATTTGCCTTGAAATAAAAAAATTCAATAAATTTTTATTGGTTTTAGAATATCACGTGACTTGAATATTGTATATATTCTTTTAGGTATACATTGAATAGGTCAAATTGTATCCCGCAATTAAGAGGCATACGATAATTAAACTTTATATTGACAGAAAAAAAACATATAAAAGATTTCTTCTTTAGTAAAGAGAATAACATATATTGAAGACTATTTCCGAAAGAAAATTTAAATGAAAACAGCAAAAAATATCGTTTTTTAAGAGAAATCGGTTACACACACTTGTCACATATTAATAGGTAAACATTTCGTATTCTTTTGTATAACCAGCATTTTAAAATTTAATAAATCAACAGAACTGTTTGTAAATTTATTTTCTATATGTCTAGTACAAATATGTACCTGTAAATAAATTGTGAAATTCTATACAATAGAAATTAAAAGCACTAAAATTTCAATATATCAAGTGAAGTCTAAATATGTAAAGAATTATAGCCCATAATTATTTTTTAATAATGTGTGAAATAGTTTATAAATAATTAATGAATAAAATTAATTACAAAATACATTGAAGAATATTTAATTGCTGGAGTAAATCAAATGGAGAATATTTTTCGATAATAAAAACGAAAAAAACATATTTAATAGAATTAAATTTCTTAAAAAATAAAACAATAATACTAGATTTCTTTAAAAAAAATCAAGACAAATTTAAAAATTTTGTACTTGTGTTTTATTCTCGCTTCAATGCATTGAAGAGAGTGTATATGTCATCACAAGTTATGGAAAATACATGCGGTCTTCGACTTTTACACATTTAAAAAAAATTGCGCATTTTATAATTGTGTCACGTCCAGAAAAAAAAAGAAAAAAAGCCAGAGTTGAATTAGATTTGGAAAAGAGAAGAGGTTGCTGATGGAAAATGACGAAGAAGAGCTGCTGGAGCTTGCCATAAATAAAATTCTTACTCTTATATTTCATTATTAATAATACTTTTGCTTAACTTAGTTCCTTTTAAAAATTTGTGTTCTTTTAACCACACTTTCGATTTTAGATTCTTAATCCGTTAGATTATCGTTTTTCATTTGTTTTAAACTTTTTCTTTTTAAGTGTCTTACTTTGCTCACAAATTTGTGTGATACTCTGTTTTTTTATACTACAAATCTTATAAATGTTTTTTTTTCTTTTTTTTGTAAATTTGTTTATATTTATAAATGTGTGTTCTTTATTTAAGTAGAATGGAATTTTGTTTCAAGTTTAAAAATTAGCCTAAGGCTCTGAATTAATATATTTTTGATTATTAATTAACACCCAAAAGCACTTAATACGCCTCTTTATCTTCATTATATATACATATTGATAAACGAATGCTCTAAAACACTGTTTTTGGAGCATATTTTTCGCATCCCTCTACTTTCAAACATTCAACATTCGCACACACTTTCCAAAGTCAACTGTATTTAAAAATAGGTCTTTTCTAAAAGTAAAATTAATTTTACGTCATTGTTTGAAAGATCTAAAACGAGTGAAAGAGACAGAAAACAATGATACAAGAGAAAATAATACTTTTTTTTTTTATATAAATTGTGTATTCGGCAATATGTTACCATAGTTAATAAATTTCTTGTGAAATATTTTTTCGTTTTGTATGGATAATTTAAGGCACTCATTCCATGACGTCATATATGCTCACATTGATTTTTTTGGGAAAACTCATTTTTTTAATGAGTGGTTTAGGTAACTCAGTTCAGTAGTTTAGGTTCGAACTTTGACCTCGTGTAGTAGAATAATAGCTCAAGAGTTACTTTTCTTGTATTCAATGTGTAAATTACTTTCCTGATAGATTTTTTCATAGATAGAGTGATTCAAATTCCTGTGTAGCAGGGGAGGAAGCATGTAAAACTTCCAAGCACCCTCTCAGCAAGCAGAATTGCAACAACCATCTGCAGGAATAGAGCCCGATACTTTATGCTCCGAAAACATCTGTTGTACCTCTAAGCCACGGTGAGTCCGTAGGCTCAAATTTCGGTCAAAGGCATATATCTATTTAAACACATAAATATAGCAAAAGTTTACTGGTATTTCATTCTTCCTGTTACTTATACAAGTGGTCATTATGTCAGTGTTTAATAACTTCGCTAAATCAGCATAGTTTAACCTTAAGGATTGTATTTTAATGGGATTATATTCAGCAAATATGCTTGAAAAACAATTAAATTTTCATTTTATCAGAAAATTTGAATTAATTCATTTTTTATTTAAAAAAATATCAAGATTTATATTTAATACAAAGATGCATATTTGCATATTCATATACTGTGTAAGAAATGAATAATTCATTAAATGTAACAGAGATTGTCACTAGATAATAGGCAAAGAATTGCAGTCAATGCCATCTACTTCTCATTGTTCAATAGTGGTTGAGATTGAACCGGGAACCTTTCATTCCTTACCTCTAAATAACAGAAAAAAGTTTGACTTTATTTTTGGTTTGTAGTTTTAGAACAACAGTTTCCACATAAGGGGTGATTCATTAGGGATTTATACTGCATAAATTGATCTCCGAAAAACAGTACAATCATCTGAAACCGAGAAGGGGATTGAATCCAAAATTTGTTGAATTGAAGCCCAGAGAACAGCTGATTCAGCTAGCAGTTCATTATGGCCAGGATAAGCTTAAGTATTCAAATATAACCTAAATATAATAAATAAAGAAATGTGTCTGTATACAAAACGGGTGTTCTCGCAGTCTTGTAAATAATGTGAGCTCGATGGACTCATTATCAGGAATAATGACCGATAAATGTTAAATTATTTTAATTATATTTTCAAAGAACAAGATAAAGCTATTTACATATTTACAAAGGAATATTAAATCACGATATAACATCATTTTGGTTATAATCTGTAATTAGTCCAATATCAATTCGCGTTTTCACGTCATCGCGTCTTTTCCCATCCATCACATCGTCGTTCTCCCTCTCTTTCTCTCAACATGTCCGGCGGCAAACATGTGAATGGCCCTCTGGTGGCGCTTTCAATCCCACAATCGGCCATCCTGATTAAAATATCTGACCTCAGCATTCGTCTGGAATAGGTACTAAATAAAAAATGAATAGGAGCAGTAACATGTTCAAGAAAAATCTTTAAACAGTGTTGTCAATTCTCGTCTAATTCGTATTTTCAATCTTCATCTAAATCATCGTCGTTGTGCCTCGAATCTGAGATTCCTTCGTGGAGGACTCCTTCATCTTCATCTGGTTAGAGAATCGGTAGTTGCATCTTCACTCTCGTCATTGGCCATCTTCAAAAGGAAACGTCTTGAACACATCTTAGTTATTATTCTTTTTTTTTTAAAAAAAGTTGAAAAGGTAACAGTCTGAAATAAAAAGTTTTAGTCTTAAAAAATAGCAATTCTGTGAGTAAAAAATTCAAAATCAGGAGTTGATCGTCATCGGTGTCTTCTTTTCCTCTTTCAGCACATTTTAAGTTACATCGGGCCAAGGCTTCATGTACTCTGTACAAGTACTACTAATCAGGTTATCTTCGGTAAAACCAATTTTTTGCACATCGTATGTGTCATTGCTTTTAACTTTTATTATTTTGTAGGGGCCTAATATTTGGGTTTTAACTTGAGACCTGGTCCTCGTTGTATACGGTTAATAGCAACAATATCATTGAATTTGAATTTTCTTGCTTGTTTTCTTCTTAAATTATAGGTTTTGCGATTTTCATCTTGAACTTTTAAAATTTGTTTTTTAGCTTCTTTTCTAAAGTTATCGCGATTATTAATGAAATCTGTTCGCATTTCTGCATCTAAGAGATCTTTAATTTTAACGTTTCATTTTTGTACCAAACAGCAATTCAAATGGTGTTGTGTTAATACTTCTGTGAAAAGTTGAGTTTATAACCTGTTGTGCATTACTAACATGCAAATACCATTTAGCTGGGTTGTCTATCGACAGTTTAGACAGAACAGAAATTATGCTGGAGTTAAGGTGCTTTACTTGACATTTGGATCTAGGTAAACTTGTGGTTATACAAACATGTTTAATTTCTTCACGGCGACAATATTCTTCGAAATCATTAGAAGTAAATGCAGGACCTTTATCCGAAATTATGCAAGAGGGGTTACCGAAAACAGTCTTTTGTAATTCTAACTTCGAAATCACTTCAGAAACGTCAGTAGATTTAGTTGGGTAAAGCCATATAAATTTGGTAAAACTATACTGGAGTTAAGGTGATCAGCAGATCACAGCAAATATATATTTATATCTCTTATGAGTACTTTCTAACAGACCTAAGAGATCTACGTGATATGTGTGTGAAGAAGTATCGTCTTTTTCGATTGGATGTAATTCTCCTTCTTGTTTACCTCTTTTTTGATTGCTTAAAAGACACGGTATACAATTAAATAAACATTTCTCGATTTATTTTTTAACTTGAGGAATATAAAAGTTAGAATTTAAGCTATCTTCTGTTCTTTTAACTGCAAAATGAACTTTCTCGTGTGCAGATTTAATTATACTCATTTGCATTTCACCTGGAACTACTAACAGTTCATTACCATTAACATATGTTTCCTTTCAACGTTGAATGGAAAGAAAGCGAACAAAATAACGAGTGAATCAACTAATGGTTAAAAAGAAAAATAATGAATGTTAAAAATAGAATACCTTATCCTCGATTTTCGATACATGTGCTTCTTATCTATTCGATCCAGAATTACAAGAAATTTATTCCAGAGTTTTAAGTTGAAAAGTAAGATGATGCATTATTTATTTCTTAACACAGTGCCTTGTCCCTATTAAAAAGATTTTTGTTATTAAATAATGAAGAGAGAAAATTATATTTCTTGAATATAAGAAATATTTTATGCTCTCATAACACAGTAAAATATTGAAATATGCATAAAATAACATTATCTTTACAAGTTTATAAAACAAAACATTTCAATGACAACAGACTTTTCAGACAAAACATTTTAGAAAAATCAACTTAACAGCAAATATAGGTAATGATATCATGATGATGATAGCATGCAATAAATATTTTTTAATACCCGGATGCCATTACGATATACCTACTCAGCGCTATATAATGTGCGAATACGATGGCATCTTATAACAGTGGGGCACCCGGTGAGTGTGCCAACTTTGCCCTGAAGGTGAAAGAATACAGAAACGTACACAGAGGGGAAAGGAACATTCGTGCCCGAACCAGGATTTATTGCTTTGAAGATAGCGACGCTAACCTCTCCGCCATCTGTCGGCTTCATACAATAAATATAAATTGTGATAGAGTTACAATTATTATAACTTTATGTCAATAACATGAACTCGTAAGTTTATATATATATATATATATATATATATATATATATATATATATATATATATATATATATATATATATATATATATATATATATATATATATGTTCCTAGCTTTCACGGGCAGTACCTTTTAGGGTAAAACGTTTATCCCACTGTTTTAAAAAAAACATGTTCTTAACTTTTGTGAAAAAAATAAAGATATTTACAATTATTTTAACAATATTTACAAATTAATTTTGTTAAAATGCTGTCACGAAATGAGATTTTACACATAGATCAGCTAAGAACAAATTGAACGAAGAATTCCTTTTAGTTAGTATTTATTGTGTATATAAGTCTAAAATTCTTTCATCCATATTCCAATGCATTTCCAATCGGTGGCGTATTGGGGAAAGAAAGAACGCATTCGCTGCAATAAAAAAAATATTGTTCTTAAAAAATTAAAAAATTAAAAGTAATAATATATTTTTTAATTTATTTTTATGTTTAGATGGTAGGACTATAGAAGGAAAGGGACATACGATACTGTTACATATACATAATAACTTTAAACGGTAGGAAGAGGGAACACGCACCTCCTTTCTTGAAGCTAACAGAGTTCCTGAACAATAAGCATCGCGACTTGAACAACTGTACTTTAAATTCCAATTGCAATACTAACGGCCTAAATATCAAATGCTGTAATTAAAACGTTGAAGTGAAATATAGCTTGTGCTTTAAGTCAGAGAGAGAGACTCCAATATCTTTATATAATGTTCATCATATTCCATAAAACAGTTCTCATTTCAAACCCGGACAAAAAAAAATTGAGGTTGCAGAGTAAGGATTTGATATATATATATATTGATAGATCGATGTTAAATAATATGTCGAATGCGAAAAGGAGAATGGTATGTTGTTTTATTTGTGCATATTCCGTACTATAAGTTTTAGTTCCAATTACAATCTGTTGTTAAGTTACTGGTTTATTGATACCTGCTCTTGACAAAATTAAGTTTGACATAATGAATGTTAAAAAAAATGATAAAAAATTTGTAATAAGATTTATTTTCCATTATTATTGCCATCATTATATAAATATTTTCATTAAATTTTAAACTATTTCCGTAAAACCTCATACGATGCTTAAAAAATCAATTATATTTGTAGTCTATATTATTCTTATGATTTGCTCACACTATATTTATTTCATCAGCTTTTTCAATACCAAATCAAATAATAATATGTATTGAACTGCGAAAAGATTTTCAAATAGTTTGCTTTTAATGTCACAATCTTTGATCGATTATTCTTATCAAAAGAAGAATATTATTTCTGATAATGGAAAATGTCAGGAAAATAACATAGATAAAAAAAAGAAGCTTATTTCCTTTAGATAAAAAATAGTATAACCGTTGATTAAAATTCTTGCATGTTATTTAGAGAAATTTAGTTTATATTTTTAGATAAGTCTTTAAGGAAAATTTATAATAATGTAAGTGAAAAAAATTTATCACATATCATACAAACATTTTATATCAGATAAGTCTTCCTCTGTTTGTATAAAAAAAAACTTTTATTATTATGTTTTCATTAATCCTTAATTATTGTGATAAAAATTTTGTTTCTTTAATTAGCTTCTAGTATCAACTCTAACAAGATATTATTAATTTTGGGAAATTTAATAATTTTATTTTTTTGGGGTGCTCTGTATAAGATAATTTTAAATATTTGAAATAATGTGTAATTCAAATTGATTCCACTAGTACTTTGTTTTTAAAAATGATTAAATGCAGGGAAGTTTCTTTTGAGAAATGTAGGAATAGAATATATTCTATTTATTGTGTGTGTGTGAGTGTTAATTCATAATTTTTTTATCTGTTAACTTAATCCTCTGAGGTCAAATGGCGGTTAATTCGAATACTATATTTTTAAGCCTTGCTTACATATAATCAGCATTTAACCGTTTTATCCCTTAAATAAGTTTATTTAAGTGTTTGTGTGTGTGTAATTATATTGTCTTCAATAAACAAAACACTTAAGCCATCATCTACCTAATAATGTTAAAAGAATGATATACTTGAAATTCACATAACCGTCAAATATTTTAATAATTTTATTCTACCTTTCTCTCAAGTTCCTTGTAGCTATTTTTGAAAATATAATATTTTTCTGTTTTTTTTATTTTGTTAATTAATTTACTCTCTCTTTCTCCTTTTGTACTCCTAAAATACATTTCTCTACCTTTAATTTTTTGAAAAATATAGTTTTATCATTTTTTTAAATGTCCTTCCCTTTTTAATTTTTCATAGTTACAAAACAATTAATAATTTCCTTAATCAAGCATTTTTTTAAAGTGAAAAAATATTTGGATATCTTTATTTTGGGATTATAAAATACTATTGATTTTTTTCTTAAATTTAAAAACTATGATGCATTTGATAACTGAATCGTATTTGAGAATACCTGAAGTTGCCATCAAATATTTTAATATTTTTATCTTTATTCCATTATAAATATTTTTATTTTTTCCTTCCCCGGACTAAACTGAGTATTACGGTCTTAGCTTGCGAAGCGCCAAAAGTCATTACGGTGTCAGCGAAAAGTCGCCAAATGTAGTAAAATTTGACGATTATTTTTTTCACCAAATTTTTTGCCAAAACATCACCAAAAATGATTAGTCGCCAAATGTGTCACCAAATATAGCGTCGG
Source organism: Latrodectus hesperus (assembly GCA_037975125.1). Classification (NCBI taxonomy): domain Eukaryota; kingdom Metazoa; phylum Arthropoda; class Arachnida; order Araneae; family Theridiidae; genus Latrodectus; species Latrodectus hesperus. Next base: position 53,730,812 of record CM075856.1, read on the forward strand.
AATGTATCGTCGTTGTTTTTTTTATTGGATGTAAAGCGCGGAATTTAAATCCTGTTTTTTGATATTTATATTTTGTAGCGCGGAATATAAATATTGTCTTTTATATTCCCAAATTTTTAGTTCGCTGTGGATATAGTGCTAGAATTTCAATACTGTTCTTTATATTCGTTTTGCTTTTAACTGTGGATATAGTGCCGGAATTTAAATCCTGTATTTTTATAATCGTTTTGTATTTAGCTGTGGACATAGAGCCGGAATTTCAATCCTGTCTTTTATATTCGTTTTGTATTTCATTACGGCTATCGTGTCAGAAATTAAACTCTGATTTTTATATTAATCTTGGATTTTCTGTAAATGTAGAGCGCCGGAATAACAATGAAAGTAAGAAGTTTAGTTTAATTATTTTCTGCAGGCATAGAATTCGTAGAATTGTATTTCAAGTATTTAAATTTTGAATTATATATGAAATTAGAGAATCGTTCTATTTTTTGGAAATTATTCTAGATTTGTCTACTTTTATATAGTAATAATTTGTAACAATCTATCTTAAATCACTGAAATTCATTATTTTTTTTATTTTTAACTAGATGTTATTAAATGTAATTATTTTTGTTGCTTTATTTTCTTTAATTTTAATTCTGAAATAATTTTAAATAGAATCTTCAATTAATTCCCATTACGATTATTGTTTTCTTATATATGGTTATGTTGAGCAATTTGAAATCGGGGGGAGAGACACCCCTTTTTATTTACATGGTTGTTATTGTTTTTTATGTAGTGTTAGGCCTAGCAATTCGAAATCTGGGAAAACCCAGGTTTCTTATGCCGATTGGTACCTATTCTGGGTTGCTACTTTTTTCGCCGCCACTTGGCAACGAAAAAAGTCGCAATGATCGCCAATAGATAGGGATACTGAGCTAGTTCCATAATTCTTTTAAAGATTATTTGGACTTGTAAAAATAACTATTTATACCCAATTTATTCTAATTATTTCATTGACTATTATTTATCATGAGATTTCTATCGAGATTTTTCATTGATTATATTGATAGAGACAAAAAATAAAATTGTTACTCATGATCTTCCCTTAGTTATCCCTTAGCAGAAATTCAAATTTTGTTAGTGAAACAATTATAAATTAATTTACTTACATGAAATATTATTTTATTTATGTATATAATATTAATCATGAAATATTTAATAATATAAAAATGTGTACAAGCATCAGTAACAAAATGTTGCTTATTCTCAATAAATGTAGCCAAGCAGAGAGCTGAATGATTAATGCTCTGGCTTTTTATTCAAAAGCTCATGTCTTAGGAATCCACTTAAAATTGCAACTTCTGGTTGAATTAACCATTGTATGAAAAAGTGCTATGTTGCAGAAAATTTATAAATCTATTCAGTTCTCCTATGTCTAATTTGGCATTACCTTTTGCTTAGGAATTATAAAATTTTATTTTTTGCACACCCATTATTCTTTTCTAATAAATTTTATGTATTAAGACTAAGAAATAATTTATTGTTCAGTCAAAAATAATTGAACAGTTAAACATTAATTTTGATACAAAAAAGCATTTATACAAAATCTCTTTCTTAATATTTAGAACATGATTATATATAAAATAGTTAATAAAAATATTTTTTCAAGGTGTTATTTTTATTTTGCTTTGAATGATTAAAAAACGGATATCTTGTAAAAAAATCCATCAAAATAGTTGAACATCATTAATATGATTTTAAAGAGGCAGCTTAAAAAATGTATTCATAAAAAGACAGAGATAATTGAAATATGACTAATTTTCTAAAAATATATATCTATGATATTAAAATTTTTGTAGCTTGAAGATCTTAACTGTATTTCAAAATGAGAGGTTAAATATTATTTGAAAAATGTAAATTAAACATTAAATTTATTAATAATCAATTAATTAAATGTTATATTAATTTTTAAATAAAAAAAGAGTTTTGATTTAAAAAAGAAAACTTGACTTACAAGTTCTCTGATAAGATTTAATATAAACTCTTAAAAAAAATTATATGCTTTTTTTTTTTTTTTGTGAAGTACAATCCAAAGATTTGCTGAATTTTTTGGTAGCTCACACTTAAATTCCTATTTTCATAAATAAAAAAATTCTCCACTTTATGGTTAGTAAATGTAGGTTTGTTCAAAAGCCTATTTGGGAATATTGTTATGTTTTATTTTGAAATAATAGTAATTTTGATATATTCTGAATCTGCAGTAAAATATTAATGAATTTTTTACTATTTATTTTTTTCAGTAACATTTATACTTAATGAAAACTGAAACTTTACTAATGGATTAATGCTATTATTTAATTTTAAAAATGATAAGAACCTTATTAAATGAAAAGTATCAAATTTTATTCTAAAATCAATTAAATCTAATAAAATAGTATATAAAGATTTCAGTTATAAATATTTATTTGATCATTGCAACATATTAAGTATATTTTAATATTAATGTAATCATATAAAATCATACGGAAGGTCATCTTTGCTGGTCATATTTAAAATGTGTTCATATTTAACTACTTAATTTTTGTTCGTCTACAGCACATAATGTAAGAAAAATTAATACAATTACATTACACTCCTGGTTTTGATAATTGTCATAGCGGAAAAGAAAATTTCGTTAATTCTTGTCATAAATATTCCATTTGCATCATGTATTGTTTAAAAATGCTTACGTTTTCAGAAACTCCTAAGAAATATTACAAACATTTTATTTAAATTTTATTAACACAACAATTATCACTTAATGATAAAACTTATTTCAACACCATGCTTATTTCTGGCGGAAATTGTTTAGCAATTGCATCGGTAATCGATTGCGTAAGTATAATGTGATTCATCGTACAGAGAAATAGTTAGATTTTGTTTGCAGGCTTACACATTTATGCTCTACATCGTTCGAAAAGGAAATATAAATAATTTTATTTCAATTCTTAGCAATTTTATAAAAATTCAAAGTATTTTTTAATTTAATTTAATTTAATTTTTTATTTTATTTCATTATTATTATTATTATTATTATTATTTTTGAAAAATATCAGTGAAACATATAAAGTTTAGATTTCTGAAATTCGGATTAGGATCATTAAACCAAATGATAAAATTTTCAGAGAATGAAAGCATTTTACTGAAAAAATATTTATAATAATTATATCACAGAGCTTCTAGCTTAAAATTTCTTTTCTGTAAATAATCAAGTTATATAGAAGTAATCTCAAATATAAGAATATACTAGGTGTTCTCATTCATACACATTTCATTATTAAATTTCATTATATTCAATATAATTTTTTAATCATTCAAATCACATAAAGGGTTCCATATGTTTAAATTTTCGAGTTTTGTTGAAAGTGAATTTGTGATGACGTAGACTAAAAAGTAAATTAAATGTTAATTATTTACATAACTGCAAATATTTATAAATGGATGAAAAGTAGGATTTCAAATTTATTCTGAAGTCTTTTTATCTACAAATCAGGATCTATTAATCATGAAGTCATTTTAAGGAATGGCATTGAACATGAATGCACATTTTAATTTTTTCTAACCATAATCATCAAGTCACATCCAAACAATAATATACATTTTGTTGCCAAATCATTTTCCATATAGAAACTTTAGGATAAAAATCTTTTATTCATATTAATTCACTTACAACATAAATAAGAGATATTATAGCAGTTTTAGCATTCATTCCATCATACAAACAATCCGTTTTTGTAACTCGTTATACGGTTTATTTGTCATTTTTTGCTTAAGCAGAATATGAACCTACCTTGTAAAAATATTGGCGAATAAAGTAAGATTTTAATAATACATTCGCGGAAATAAATATAAAATTCACCACTTTATTCTTTGTTCTATTTTATTCAAATATTAAACTTAAATATTAAAACGAAAACAAATATAAACCATCCATAATAAGAATAAACATAGCTTCTCTTCTGAAAATTATCAACTAATATGGAAGATCATATATTGTCAGCAACAAAGAGCATTTATTATTTCAGATAAAAACAATTTATGATGATTATATATTTTTTCAGTCTTCTAGATGAATAAAAATGTGGAACATATTTCACCCGACTGCCGTGAACAAACGAGGTCAAATTATTTGACATGGAAGACTTGGCTGATTAAAATGTAAAAACTTTGTTAGAAAATGTTTAATAACACACTTTAATCAAATGAATTGAAAAATAATTTCTTATAAATGAAAAAATTTGATATGGTAAAAGATATATATTTTCTTATCTCTTCCTGAAACAGTTCTCTCGGTCTTTCCGAAGCGGAAGAGAATTATCTTTACAAAAACAAGAAATCAGCATATCATTGAGAATTATTATCTCAGGTTGACAGTTGAGTGTAATGTTATCGCATTTTGTCATGTTAATGTTGTTGAGCATACCAAGATTTGACTGTGACTGTCAAGATATGTACAGTTCACACAGTTGCAAAATGTTAAATGTGATATGTATAGAAAGTTGGCTGAAGAGCTTGTGAGAGTTTTTAGAAAGTGTTCGTACTCTATTATTTCTACAGAAAGTTTCCGGTTGTTGCCAAGTACCCTGCACTCTCGGTTTTTTGAAAATACTTACCAGAATACTTAATCGATGCATGCCATTTTCCTTACTTGTGCAAAGAAAGCGAAAAATTATTTAGGTTTTAATTTTCAAAAGAATTAATTTTGAAGGATAATACAAATATCTATTAAACAGATATGTTAGAATATGTGTAAATAAATGTTTTATTCATATAATGAATTTAATATTTTATAAACCAATGTACGGTTTAAACAAAAAATAAAAAAATCACTGGAAAAACAAATGATGGCGAAAAAGTTTTGGCTGTCTTAAAAATAACAAAATAGTAAGCAAATTGCTGACTTAAAATCAAATTTTTAAATGACTTTAAATGTAGTAGGTTTTTGACGCCAAAATCTATAAGTGATTTTGATTTCGGTTCAGTGGACACATACATCTGGTAATTTTAAGAATATTATATTAATAAATGCCATCAATGTGTACTTCTTCTTTTGAAAAAATATTAAGCGTTTGCCAAATTCTTTTAAATATTTAAGAATTTCTTTATACGAAATCTAATATTTCTGAATTCTTAAAATATCACGAATTTTTTTCTGTATTTGCTTCAAATTTGTTCCAAGAATATTTTTATTTTCAAAAGAGTTCTTTAAAAAAAATTCTGAAATTTCAGTTTTCGATCATCACATTATTTCTAAAATTCACAGGATTTTATTTATTTGTTTTATGGATTCACATGAATATTATTTCTAGTCTTATCTCTAAATGTAATTTAATTTTTGAAAGGATTGAACATTCCAAATTTCAAGTATTTCCAAGATTGAATGAGTATTAAGAATCAAAAAGCATTTGATTCTTAAATTTTGCCCGTAAATGCAACTGAAATTTCTAAAAGATTCTATTTTTCGAATTTTGAAGTGTTGCCAAAAATCAATAGCTTTTAGCATTCACGTACTTAAGTGATCTTGTCTTGTTTCTAATTTTATGCGTAAAATCAACTAGATCTGTTTTTCAACTTTTATAAGACATTTCTAAGATTTGATGACTTCTCTTTCAGTCAGAATTGATTGACGTCATTTGCAATTTTGTCTTTCAATTGAAGTAATGGAAATTTAAAAATGATTTTACTTTTTAAATTCCAAACTTTTCCCTTGATCGATAGGTTTTAGTATTCATGATTTCATTTAACTTTGTTATTTTGTCTCTAAAAATAAATTAAAAACTAAATGCTTCTGCAGAAACTCGATAATCTCTTAGATGTAATGAATTCAAAGCATTCTTTTGCCTACCAAAATCCATTTAAATATTTGATATATGACTGTGGGAAAAATTATTTCTATACTATATATATATATATATATATATATATATATATATATATATATATATATATATATATATAACTCAAAAAGATGGCTCGTTTAGTTACAAAGTTTACTTATACCATGATTCTCAAAACGACCTTTTTCTTTGTTCAGCAATTTCAAACCAAAATCTGACTCGCTCATTTTTTTTAAATTCTAATTAAAAGCCGTATCACATTAAATATGGAGAACACTGTTCTTTTCCTAAAAATAATAAGCCGCTGATTGGTGGATGACGTCAATTCTTGTTTGCTAAAGAGAAAATGGCTGAAAGGACGAGATTCTAAAAAGAGGAGAGTTATCAGATTTAACTAGATATATTAATAGTCGCAGATTTTGTCTCTAAAATCTTCTTATCTCTAATACCTAGATTATATATTATTAAATATGTCGATTATGATAGATTTTTATTTTATAATTAAACTTGATAATATAATTTATAAAGGACAACACAGAAAATTTCCAAGATCTTGTGTCATTAATCGATCCAAAACAAAACAATAGGAATCGAACTAAGTATGTATACAAATAAAAATGATATACTTATATATATATATACATACTTATAATTTATATACTTTTGATTTATTAGTTATATGATCGCCAACTAGAAATAAAACAGCATTTCTCCTTTCAATTGTAAAGTTTTAATTTTATTTTCATTCACAATAGAATTCTTTTATACATTTCGATATAAGTTGGCCAAAATTTTTCTTGTTACAGGACGAAAATTTTTTATTAGATTATAACTTATACTTAAATACAAATTATTCAGGACTTTTATACATTCCAGTTTTTTTCTACAGTCTAAAAAATATGAACACGTTATAATTTATAGTTTAGTAATATACGTTTAAATACATTAAATATATATAATAGATATTTCTAGAATTTCCCTTTAAGATTCGGATTCTAGAAATATCTATTAATTCGACAAAATTCCTGTCTTCTTAATTAGAATCATTTAAAACATTATTAAGAATAGTATATTTAATAGTAAGATATTGATGATTTAATTTTTATTTTATATGATTGGGAAAAAGTCGTTCCGTTTAACATGATTTTATTAGCGAAATAAATTTCTTCACTTCTCATTTGTTTATATTTATGCATCAAGATTATTATTGTAAGGAAACATTAAATGAGAAATCTTCCAATAAAGCCAATAGGCAGAAAAATTTTTTTTAAAAATTTTATTCATGTATAGATTTTTACTATTTTAAAATGCAGAATAATTTCGCCCTTCTTTAAAATATCAAGCATTGATAATTGATAAAACTGCAATTTTGAAAGCAGAGATCGTATTCAGAGATACAAAGGGTTTATTTTCTTTTGCGCTACTCTTTCACGACAGAAGCTAAGCAATACAACTGATAGCATGTCATGCATTAATTGATTAGCTGTGCTGAAAAGTAAAATAATTAATAATAAAGGAAGATTTCCACAATAAATGTGTGTTTTAAATATGAAAAATTGTTAAAAATTCAGAAGCATTGTCCTTCGATAAGTAAGTACTGAAAATTTGATTGACAACTCATTCAGTCTATCAGCAGCTTGTCTTTTTAACATTTCCTGGTATTCTGAGTGATAACAGTTTGATTTCGAAATACCTTTTTGGGTTTTTGATTTTTCTGGCACTGCTTCAAAGGATATCACTAAATTGAATCATCTTTATTTATTATATATCTATATTATATATTATATATAATTATACATCTTTAATTTTAATTTGAGTGTTCGAAAGCTACTTTCTCAATATGTATAAATCTAAAAATTCTAAATTCTATAAAAATGGATAGTAATTTCTCTATACCGGAGTTCTCTCAAATTCAAATGCTTATTCCAAGTATCATTCAAATCATTTACGAGAATTAAAGTAGTTTAAGGTTTACTTGATATGCAAACATTTAAAATTAATTGTAATGCATTTAAATTTAAATATAATTATTTAATTCATAAAAAGTATAAATATACTTCTATTTACATACAATTTATAATCTACAATTTACTTAAAATTTTTATTCATTTCGTTAAAGCGCATGAATTTTTTTATATTAGCTTAAAAAGTTATTTATTAATGATGCATTTAAAATTATTGGTAAGAATTGGAGCTTTAAATAATTCATGTTCAATATTAAAGATTTCAAAAAATATACATAGCAAATAATTTCGGTGATTGTTACAGTAAAATGCAGCTTCTGTTACTTGTAACAGGAATGCTACTGAAAAAGCATTAACTTTAAACATACCACAAATAAATTCGCTACAATTTAAGAAAAATTGTAAGCCATTTTTATAAACATCAATCCTTAAATATTTGATTGGTTGATTCTAGTACACCTATATTTATTGGATATTAAATCATCTTACTGAACGACAACTGTCAATATTTAAAAATATCGCCAAATAAATGAATATCAAGTAGTTAATGTATCGTCGAATATAAATATTCAATATAAATGCTGCCACTATTCCATTTAATAGAAAACATTTATGCTATTTTTCACTAGTGCTTCTAAATTTGGCGAGTTACTACTAGTTTGGGGGTGAGTTTAAATTAAAAATAAAATGTGAATGTTCATTTTTGATGTGAAACACTGACTTTTGTACTTATTCTTTTGAACTTTTCACTCTAGATTCAGCCACTGGATTCATTTGCATCAAAAAATGTATTGTTCATCTGGTGAAGAAAGTTGCATTCATTTGTATTACGTCCCTTATATGTGAGAGTGTCCCTCCTTTATATATATATATATATATATATATATATATATATATATATATATATATATATATATATATATATATATATATATATATATATATATATATATATATATATATATATATATATATATATATATATAATATTTGTATATATTTATCATATATTTTCCACCCAAACATATATATATCGCTGCTATATTCTTCATAAAATAATAATGTATAAGTATATATGAATAGATCACGAGAGAGAGATTATACATATTGGATATATAAATATACAACATGAAACGCGTGTATATATTTGCGACAAAAATTATTTTGCCTATCTTTGTGAAGATTAGCTTTAATTTTCCAATATTTCTTCAAGATGATTGTAAACAATGCATATAATCAAATATAAGATTGTATCTTTGCTTTCGCGGCAGATAAAATCTCCTATTCATCTACTATTTTGTCTGCTTTTCTTTGCGTTTGCTATTTTTGTCGTCTGGTGCGAGTATATTTATTATAAGTACCTAGAATATTTTTACTAATTGAATAAATAACAATAATCATGAAACATCAGCATAATTATAAAATAAATAACAAGTATTTCTAGCGTGACAAATTTATATACTATTAAAAACAGTGACGTGTGCATCTGCAACTCCGGGATTGACAATCCTTCTCACATTCTTCTTGAATGTCCATTTGTTTCACAAGAAAGAAACTAACTTCGTAAGGACTTGAATAACAGATGGCCTTCCGATTTTAGCGGGCCTAGTGAAGAAAGAGACTTTTGTACTTTTTTTTTTTAATTTATCAATTCTGTACTTAAACTCCTTTTTTGTTTTATATCTAATTTTTTCTCTCTGCTTTCTTTTATTTCTTTCATTTGTTTTCTTCTTATCTTACGATTTATCTTTAATTTGTTATACCTTTCGGACCCTGTGTTATATTCTTTGGTGAATTTGGTGAATACATACATACATACATATATATATATATATATATATATATATATATATATATATATATATATATATATATATATATATATATATATATATATATATATATATATATATATATATATATATATATACGAGTGTTACTCTAAAATTTTTTGCGATACTCGCAGACGAGAATTTACAAAATAAAAATAACGGTTTAATTTTAAAGTACATAGTATTTTGACACAGAAGACGATTTCTTACTGACTTACTTCAACTTGTTTAGCGTGGAATAAATTTTAAACAGAAGGGAAAATGGAGTTGACGCAAGAACATTTTCGCGCTATGATTTTCTACGATTTCAAAGCAGGATTGAATCCAGAAGAATGCGTTCAACGGCTGCAATTAGCATTTGATCATGAATCTCCAGCTGTATTCAGATGGTTTATAGAATTTAGAAGAGGTCGCAATTTTCTTCAGGATGAAGAACACACAGGAAGGCAGCCGTCGGCAGTAATCCCGGATAATGTGTCTGCCATACGAAAAATGTTAATGGATGATAATCGCTGTACCCATCAAATGATACAGAAGAAACTTAACATTGGATCCGCAATCATACACAAAATCATTCATTAAGAATTACATATGAAAAAAGTAGTTTGCCGTTGGGTTCCCCATAATCTAACTGAGCATCAAAAAGTAGAGCGTATCAGAATCAGTAAAGAAACTCTTAATATGCTGAATGATGATGGCCACCGCATCATATCTAAAATTGTAACAAGTGATGAAACCTACATACCGTTTTTTGACGTTCCAACACGTCAAGAAAGCAAAGTATGGGTCTTTGAAGATGATCCCACGCCGACAATGGTGAAAAAACAACGTGCACTGAAAAAAGTGATATATGCCGTTTTCTTCAGAAGTACGGGATTGGTCAAAGCCATCAAGCTAGAAGGACAGAAGACAGTAACAGCAAACTGGTATATTACTAAATGTCTTCCAGAAATTCTAAAAGAACTGAATGTTAGGGGACTAATGCTTCTCTATGACAATGCATCCTCACATACAGCTGGATTAACAGTTGAGTTTCTTAAACAAAAACAAATTAAAGTGATCGAATATCCACCGTATTCACCTGATCTAGCGAATTTTGGTTATTCCTCAATCTAAAAAAGAACTTACTTGGACGTCGTTTTTATTCAGAAGAAGATATTGATGTGGCTGTAAATACATTTTTTCATCTATTCGAAGAAATTAATGGCTTGAGGCATTTAATCTGTGGAAAATTCATCTACAAAAGTGCATTGATGCTGGAGGAGACTATTTTGAACTATCCTAAAATTTTGTAATTATAATTTTAAAAACTTAGTTGTATAACAAAAATTTCAGAGTGACCCTCGTATATATATATATATATATATATATATATATATATATATATATATATATATATATATATATATATGTAAAAAAGTTTATAAAATGTAATGGAAATACAATTTTTTTGTTTTTTATATACAATTACTAACATTGGTAAGAGAGAACTATTACAACAATTATATTCTCATGATAGGTCATCAAGTAAAAAGGTTTATTTACTACGTTATTTATGCTTATGAATGCGGAAAACTTCTGCCCGTTGTGAATACAAGAGCAAACGATAAAGGCTGCTTGGATTTTATAAGAGGAAACGAAATATCTTCTTACTGAAATAGGTTTCGTTCTTCAAGATTTAAATTTCAAACTTCATTCCCCAGGTAATTCAATAAATTCTTATGATAACGGAGCCCTCAGTCGCCCTGTCATCTTCGAACAATAAAAGAATTGATTATTCAACGAGATTAACTAAAACCCTAAAAGAGCAATGATCTTACATGAAAAGAACTTGACTCACATAATAATAGCAAAAATAATTCAATGAAATATAAAATTTATGTTTAAAAAATTCAATTTAAATTTATTAATATTTTCTTTCTTTATTATGCATGTTTTTCATCGATTCTTTCGCTTAATATTGTTTTATTGATTTCATTATCTTTTTTAATTTGAATGTTTTGCTGTTTATTTTTTGTACTTAATTTATATTGTGTTACGATTTTCATCTTGGCGACAAGAATGGGATAATACAAAAATAAAGAAGATTGATATTCTTCTAAGCAAAATATTTATTCCCACTTCCTCTCTGTCACATATTAACTCCAAATATTTCAGCTTGAAGTTTTTGCAAAGGCTGAAAAGAACAATATCGTTTCCATAATATAGAAGCTAAACATAACAATTTTAAGAGATGGAGACCCAGGCTTCCTTGCTTTACTTTTAACTAACTGCTTGGCTAAGGCGGATTTTTACATCTCTTCTGTGGTTCCTAGAACATTCCTGCTGTGAGCCAATAGTAACTTGGCTTCTATTACTCCTATCGACTTCCAAAAATTCAAAAATGTTGTCTTGTGTATTTTCACCAAAAATCTCATCAAATGTTTCCCAGCTGTTACAAAAAATATCGCGAAGCTGACTTACAGTTTATAAATTCATTTTTCAGATCTGAAAACTGCTGTTTTACCCGAATAAACGTTGTTTTGACAAAAAAGTTCAAATTAAATGATAATAATTGAATAGAAGTATAAGACATTTACAAATATTTAATCTATTTACATATTTTTCGTAACACTGCCTTTTCCATAAAGGTTGCACATCCTGAACAGCAGTTCTCACCCTAACAACAATTCAATCACAAGATAGAGCTATTCTTCAAAGTTCAGAAGAGCTGCAGTAATCCGAACTACATTTATCCGAATCGCTTTCAGATTTTCAGAAAAATAAATTAGAATGAAAATGAGAAACAAAATGAGATAAAAGGAAAAAGTTCAAGTAAAAGAAAAGAAAGAGAAGGGAGAAAATGAGAGTGAGAGAGAGAGAAGTGTCATTTGAAGAATTTAGAGAAACTCTTTTGAAAAACCCTGGATGTTCATTAGGTAATTAGGATATAGGAGAATGACTTATGAATCAGGCCCTAGATTTGAAGTTGCAAACGATTTTTAAAATATTGAAAGTGTCCAGGAAGTAGATGATTTTACTGTCCAAGTTCAAGTAGACACGAATTCATCAGCTAGTAAAACATTTGCCTGCTATTGAACAGCTTTGAAGTGGATAGAGCTTCAGCTCGAGTGTGACCACGTGCAAATTCTTGTCGTCAAGCAGGTGAGTGACTTGGCTGTCCAAAAACGCATGCAAGGTAGTGTTAGCATCAAGCTGTATTATTACTTAAAGAAATGAGTGGCCACTAGATGGCAGTGCTTAATATGTCATGTTGAGAGAGATGTACTAGCAATTGAGAAGAGAGATTGTATGAAGGAGCTCACTATGAAGGAGCTACCTTAAAGTAATCTGTAAATATTCTGTAAATAAACCTTTAAATATTAGTAAATTTATAAGAGCTTCTTCCTTCCCCTCCTAAGCTACTGACTCGTCATCTGACAAATAGAATGAAACCAATAACAAATCAGAAGAGGGATATAACTCGCGACGCTTTCGGAATTGAGGTAGGCGAATTTTAATTGTTTCGTTTCGAAATGTATATTAACGTATTAAGTAACGTATTTTGAAGTAGTAAACGATATTTAAGAATTTTGAGTATAAGTATAAAGTATTTTCTTAATTTCGTTTGCAAAAAGTAATTTCGTTTTTAAAGAAACAATTATTTTCGTTTTGGGTGAAGTAAAAGTAATAATTTCGTTATTGATATAAAGTATTTTTATGTATAAAGTAATTAAGTATTATAATTTGTAAAGTATGGCATTTTGGGGGAAGGCTAAAAAAGTAGATTTAATAGAATTAGCAACAGAATTAGGTCTCTCCGTACCTGAAGATGCTAAAATAATTGATTTAAAACGTATTATAACGGAATCAGAGACGTATGATGAAGAGTTTAGTAAGAGCTTATTAAGTAGGATTACTGAAGATCGAATTGCATCAGAAATAGCCGCCAAAACGTTGGCTGACCGTGAACATGAACTTGAACGTTTACGTATCGAAAATAGAGTTCAAAATGTAAATATTTCAGATATAAGTAGCAACGATGAAAGTAGAAACGTACACATAGATTTTCGAAAGTTAATGCACGAATATAAAATTAAAGATGGGGATATAAATTTTTATTTAGTTTTATTTGAACGGCAGGCAAGACGAATTGGGTTGAATGAAGAGTATTGGGTGTCACAATTATTGGGACTGCTCCCATATGAAATTACGCAACTAATAGCGCGTGAAAACGAAGAAAATGCAAATAATTATAAATATGTAAAATCGTTATTGCTTAAGAGATATAAGTTAAGTGCTGATAAGTTTAGATTTAAATTTTTAAATCATGTTAAAAATCCAGAAAGTACATGGAAGGATTATTCATTCGAATTACAAAACTATTTTGAGGAATGGATAACGGGACTCGAGATTTCAGATTTTAATAGTTTAAAAAATTTAATTATTACTGAACAATTAAAGAAACAAGTAAATTCAACAACTCGGGAACATTTTGTAGATGAATGGCCTAAAATTAATTCTCCAGACCAGTTAGCCGATAAATTGGATAATTATGATAATGTTCGATCTATTAACAGTTTTAAATTAAGAAACTCATCGAATTATAATTCTCGTAATGATAAATTTCAGGTAGAAAAGAAATCATTTCCGTTTAGTGAAAATAAAGGTGTTAATCGAAAAAAGGTAGTCAGTTCGGATATTCGAAATGAAAAAGGGGAATTTAAATGTTTTAATTGTAATGATTATGGTCATATAGCTCGTGAATGCCCGGCGCCGAAGACTCAGCTTACTGTAAGAAATGTAAAAAAGTAGGTCATTCTCAGAGAATGTGTAAGTTTGAAACCGATCAAAAGCGCGAGGGGAATAATTTATCTGTCAGTCAAAACAATTCGGGTTCAAGTGCGTCGTTGGCGCCTACGAACTACTTGAAAGATGCTTATATTTATGGAAATAAAATGGTTGCATTAATTGATACAGGAAGCAGCTGTTGCCTCTTAAAAGAAAGTATTGCAATAAAAATGAATCTGAATATGACCCCAGATAGCAGTAATTTATTCGGTTTTGGAAATCAAAATAACCCAGTAACTAAAGCTCTTGGAAAAGCTGTAGTAAATATTCGTGTAGATGATGTAGTTGGAAAATTTATTCCGTTATTAATTGTCGAAGATAATTCCCAACCATGCGATTTAATTTTAGGTAGAACATGGTTAGATTTACCATACATTGCTTTTACGTGTATTGGGGGTAATTTAAAATTTGAATACGCAAATGACGATGTTTTTTCAGAAATTCAAGTAGATTTAAAGGAAAATACAGTTAAATTGAAAACATTAAATGAAACAGAAATCGAAAGTAAGTCAATTAATTTAATTAGAGCGAAAATTGAAGAAACCGAAAATTCGATAGTTAAAGGAACAATTTTAGTCAAAAGTATAGGACAGAATTTCGATTCTATTCTTGAAGTAGTTAACGGTGAAACAGTTGTACCAGTAATAAATAAAGAAGAATTTAACTTAAAATTTAGGAAAGGACAGTGCTTAGGTAGAGGAATGGAAGTAAGTGAGGAAAGCTTAACCCTATCTAATAAAGTTAAAAGTAATAATGAAAAAGTTGAAGTTATAACAATTAACAAAGAGAAGTCTCCTATTTTAATGAAAGATATTAATTTCGACAAATCCTTAGAAAGTGATAAAAAATTGGAACTTTTGAATTTATTAAATAAATATCGTGATTGTTTTGCTTTAAACTTAAACGAGTTAGGCTGCACGAATTTATGCAAAATGGACATAAAAGAAATAGAGGGCAGTAAGCCCATTTTTCAAAAACCATATAAAACTAATTCTGAAGAGAGGAAACAAATAAAAGAAATTGTATCCGAATGGAAGAGGTATGGAATAGTTTCAGATACAAGATCTCCTTATTCTAGTCCTGTATTATTAGTTAAGAAAAAGACAGGGGAACAGCGATTGGTTATAGATTATAGGAAATTAAACTCTCAAACAATAAAGGATAAATTTCCATTACCTAAAATTGATGACATTTTAGAATGTCTAGGAGGAAGCCAATTTTATACTACTTTAGATTTAGCTAGTGGTTATTTACAGTTACCATTGACTGAAGAAGCAAAATTGAAAACTGCTTTCATAACTCCAGACGATACAGGTCAATTTGAGCGAATGATCTTTGGATTGGCGAATGCTCCAGCAGAATTCCAAAGACTCATGAATCTTGTTTTGGGCCCATTATTCAACAAAAAAGTACTGTGCTACTTAGATGATATATTGATTCCAGCTAAAACATGGACCGAAATGATACAAAAACTTACTGAAGTATTTGAATGCTTAATAAAAGCCAATTTAACTTTAAAATTACCAAAATGTGAATTTGGAAAATTAGAGACTGAATTTCTTGGTTTCATACTTAGTAAAGATGGTTTGAAACCTGGACCACGTAAAGTAGCAGCTATTGAAAAATTTCCTATTCCGAAAAATACGCACGACATCCAAAGATTTTTAGGGCTTACTAGTTTCTTTAGAAGATTTGTTCCAAAGTATTCTCTCAAGGCAGCACCATTGTCTGAACTTACGAAAAAAGATGCAAAGTTTGTTTGGGAAAAAGAGCAAAGTGAGGCTTTCGAGGAACTTAAAAGTAATCTAATTAAAGCACCGATCCTAGCTCATTATGATCCTCAAAGTGAAACTGAGGTACATTGTGATGCAAGTTCAATTGGATTGGCCGGAATATTGTTTCAAAGAGATAGTAAAGGGAATTGGAGGATGGTTTATTGCGTTAGCAAGAAAACTACAGAAACTGAACAAAAGTACCATTCGAGTAAATTAGAGTTGATGTCAATTGTGTGGACATTAGAAAGGTTAAGGCAGTTTCTGATAGGAATAAAGTTCACAATCGTTACAGACTGTCAAGTACTCGTGTATCTAAACGCTAAAAAGTCATCAAATCCTCAGATGGCAAGATGGTTTAACCTCATGCAAGAATACGATTTTGAGATCCGGCATAGATCAGGTGAACGAATGAAACACGTGGATGCACTAAGCAGAGCAGCTGTTGAAGAGCCAGAAGATACTTTGCACAGTATTATTGAGAGAAAATTTGAAGTTTGTTTGACCTTGAGTGAAGATGAGCAAATATTGATGATACAGCAGGCTGATCCAGAAATACGAAAATTAATAGAAATATTCAGAAAAAAAGATCAGGATAGAACAAAAGAAGAAAAACAGCTTATAAGAAATTACATCTTTAAGAGAAATAGATTATTTAGATGCATAAACGAAAATGGAAAAGAAAAATTTCTCTATGTTATTCCAAAGAATATGAGAAAAAGTACAGTAATTAAATTCCATGATCTTATGGGACATTTTTCTATTGACAGAACTGTAAATAAGATAAGAGAATTGTATTGGTTTCCTTATATGAAACGTTATGTACGAAGGCACATTTCGAAATGTTTTGAATGTTTAATGAACAAAACGCCATCAGGAAAACAGCCTGGCTTGTTAAATCCAATTAAAGCAGGTCGTAAACCTTTTTCAATTATACATATGGATCATTTAGGACCTTTTGTTAAGAGTTCTAAAGGTAATCAAGAACTTCTGGTCATAATAGATAATTTCACAAGATTTGTCCAATTGACTCCAGTAAAGAGTACGTCAACATCCCATGTGCTGAAGGCTCTGAAAAAGTTTGTAAATACTTATGGTCTACCTGAGAAAATAATAACAGATCGAGGAACTTGTTTCACTTCGCATCAATTTCAACAATATTGTACTGAAAATGGTATACATCATACACTCAATTGTACGAAGCGACCATGTGCAAATGGAATGGTTGAAAGAGTTAATAGAACAATATTGTCTACCATAACAACTGGTATGGAAGATCAGAATCACAAAGACTGGGATGTTAAAATACATGAAGTTGAGAGAAACTTGAACAATTTTGTAAACAAGTCAACGAACAAGACACCATTTGAATTGCTCCATGGTTATTCTCCACGATTCAACGATGGAATTTTGAGAAAGTTAGCTGATGAAGAAGCTCAGAGTTGGCAAGATCCATCTATAGTGCAGGAAGAATCTCGAAGACAAATAGAAGAAAGTCAACAAAAAATGAAGCAGTATTATGATAAAAAGAGATGTAGAGCAATGACGTTTGAACGAGGAGAAATCGTCGTAATGAAAAGAGCCCCGAAATCTTCAGGCCAACCTACGAAGACACAATTTAAGTACCGAGGCCCTCTTATTGTTACCGAGGTATTGCCGAACGATGTCTACCGTGTGACTCAGCTAGAAGAAAAAAGAAAGGCCACTTCTACGCAACAACAGCTCACATTAGTCAACTAAAACCATGGCTAAATGAACCAGATTCGGATGAAGATAGTGATACCGATAGTGCCAATAGTGATGATGAGGACTACAGCCCTAGACGCAATCCACATAGATCCACTCGCAAGGACTAAAGCTGAATGAGGGATCCTAAATGGTGAGATCTTTCCAATTTTATTTAAAGAAAACGTTGCAATTAAAAGACAATGAACTTATCATAAACTATTGACTCTAAAAATAAATAACTTTAAAGATCATTTACTGTATACTGAAGTATTCATCAAGTATTATGAAAATTTGTTAAATTTATTCTGTGAATGATTTAATATTCCTAAGTTCATTTATTTTCTATTAAACTTTTGTTGTAAGTAGTTTTATTAGAATTGTATCAAGAATTACTTTTGTGGAAAAAAGTGTATTATATATTATTATAGTTTTTTTGTAATCTAACTTAATAATTTTCTACTTTTAATGGAAGATGTGTATTATTAATGATTATAATTACAGTATTTGTTTGTGTGAATGAAAAATAATGATAGTTATGTAGTTAATAATTTTATTTAATCTGATGTGTTTAATTTAATTGTTAATGTTAATATTTGTTGTATTAATTAGTAATTTAGTATTATTACATCAATTGAGGACAATTGTAAGGTCAGTCTGGCCGAATGTTAGCATCAAGCTGTATTATTACTTAAAGAAATGAGTGGCCACTAGATGGCAGTGCTTAATATGTCATGTTGAGAGAGATGTACTAGCAATTGAGAAGAGAGATTGTATGAAGGAGCTCACTATGAAGGAGCTACCTTAAAGTAATCTGTAAATATTCTGTAAATAAACCTTTAAATATTAGTAAATTTATAAGAGCTTCTTCCTTCCCCTCCTAAGCTACTGACTCGTCATCTGACAAATAGAATGAAACCAATAACAGTAGTGAAACAGCTAACTCTGACAGATATGTTCAGCAAGCTATGAATTTCATTTACAACACTGTACATACAGTGTTAATATTATGGAACAGCACTTGTAAGTACTTTAACATGTAAACAATTTATCTGATTATTTAATTGATCAAAAGTTCTTTTCATTTAAAAAAATGTAGTTAATAATTTTCTATTAAACTTTTGATTGTTTTTCTTTCCATTTTCAACGCACAATAATTAAATAGATATTTTTTCCAAAAAAATTCATTTAACCGAAATTTTTATTATCCGCCTGGAGTCCAGTACATTGATTCGAATAATTAGAAATCTATTGTATCACTATGATAGATAGTCTATCACAACATACAACTTACAGTTAGAAGAAAGTATTCTTTGAATCCTTACATGACATTTTTAATTAACATGATGTAGTTGTCTGAGACCTGAATATACTTGTTGCCTTTGGCGGTTCGAAGATGGCTTAAGGTGTCCAATCCAATTCTTTCAAATAGGGCTCCAACATTATATTTTTGTAGCCGTCTTTTACCTCTAGTCATTTGTTGCTGTTGGTACAAAGTTTGTCGATGCTACAATTGTTGCATAAATTATTTATTTGTTCATTTTATTTTAAATCTTGAATTAACTCAGTACGCAAAATCATTCTTAATATTCATATGAGTGACAAACTGAATTATGTTGAACATTGGTTTCAAACCATCTTCTATAACCATCTCTTTTTCTAATTATATATAGCTCCAATAATCTTATACATAACTAGATTAGATATATTGCTTTAATCATGGGTAGGTCTGGGTTTTTTTAAATGTAGTGACTAAAAAGTATTTTACTATTGAAAAATTTATCATTTTACAAAGGTCATTAATGAAGATTGAAATAAAATATATTGATTCTTATTATCTTTTCAATGTTGAGCTATTAATGAATAAGTTATATCCTTTGTTTCTTGGGCATTTAAAACAATGTACGTGTATATATATATATCCGAATCCCGGGTAAACAGAAGACCCACCGTATTTTCTAGGACACTTTCAATAGCTCGTGGTCATGACGTCTTCACCTCTAAGGATGACAAATCAAGTGTTTGGAACTCTTCTGTTTGGTCCCTGCTTTTAAATTACAAAGTCTCCCACTCGGCTGCTTCTACCAAAGTGGTGAAGACAACTGTAGGCTACGTTCTAAGAAATATGATGTTGAACAATATAGTATTATCATCTACTGCTTGTTTAGAGCAGAGCGGAAAAAATTTTGATACAAGTATATTAGAAGAAGTATCAAAGAGGTTTGATAGCATCCCATGTGATAAACAATATTAAAAAACTATTACATTTTACATTTAATAGCCATTAATGCTACATTTTTGTCTAAGCAGACGCAACTGAAGAAAATGTCTAAATGAACGTATCTTCCAAGAACGTGTGTGCACTCAGGATCAAAAGCGGGGGTATAATAAAGCACCAAAAAATTTAAGATTTTTTATTTAAATCAAAAGTGTGTGAATCTTGCACATATATAATTAGCAAATTATAAGTGTGCAATTCTGGAATAAGTAATGGCTGGCTACCATGCTGAATGGTCAAATCCGTAATTAATAAAATTCTTCATAACTGCTATATATGTTAGTATACATCTATCTAAAAAGTCAAGACTCCAAATATTCTTTTGTGATACTTTCAATCAAGTATTTATGAAACTGTTTCAATCCAAAATGGTTATATTTTGATGTTCCCGAAATTTATGGTGCAGAAATTCAGTTGTAGAAAATTCGGTGATCTTGATATGCAGAAATTATTTAAAATGCATGGCATAATCAAAATATATTTTAGTCATAGAAGACCAACGATTACTTGTAAATATTTTGAAAAGAAATTCTGTGGTCTTATGTGAAGATGAACAGTGAAGGAAAACGGAATGGTAAAATAATAAGCAACTGAATTTCAAAAAAAGCTGACAGTAAAGAGGCTTTAAAAGAGATTTGATTTATTAATCAGTTCTTTAATTATAAACGATCATAAAATTCTCATTCAGATTATTCTTATGGGGAAAAATTAAATAAATTTTTATTCCGTAAAACCTTAAACATAACTTTTTGCAAACAAATGTTCATTAAACCTGTAATAAAATATTATATGCAATTCATTTTTAACAGGTGTATATACTAAGATCTCTTATTCCTGTTACTTACTTTCGCCTAATGAATGGATTGAGTAAGTGTATCATTGAATGATCTAAGTTATTGGCAGCATAATTACTTTAGAATAGATCTTGTCAAACACGCCAATTGGTAATCACTAAATGAAGATTTTAAGGTGGAGAGTTGGGCAGTGGGTAAACTATAAATTCCCTAGTTAACCCAATCTCAGTCTCATGAAAACCTTAACTAGTTAAGAAGCTCAGTTATAGAGAAAAGGAATTAACTTTTCTCAGACGACTTGGCAAATCTCGAGACTTAAGAGTCCAATGTATGAATTCGCTACCGAAAGCAACCATTTCAAATGTTGATTGAAACTTTCCAGACAGACAAACAAATAATCTTGTCGATCCAGGAGATGACTTGATAAATAATTATCGAGGATAAATAGTGATCATTATTTTTAAAGTTCAGAACTGTTTTCCTTATCAGTAGGAAACATAAGTTACTGAGATGAATTTTCAGATTAAAAGTGAATAGCACAGTTTTATAAAAGTTAAAAGAAATTTTTATGATTTCACTATGATATGTGCTCAGAACATATTACAGTGTGATTAAAATGATGATGCTAAAAATAAAGATCAATAAGAAAATAAAATGTTCTTTAAAATGAATTGGAAAACATAGTCAATAAATATCCACAGAAGAACTAAAGTTATTATTGGAAATTTCAACCCAAAAATGGGAAGAAAATCAATTTATCAACCAAATATTTGTCTGAAAAGTTTACCTATTGGTTATAACTCCAAAAGTAGAAAAAACTTGTTGATTTTCTAAAAAATTTAAAAATAAGAAGCCAATTTATTTATTTTATTTTATTTATTTTTTTTTTTTTTTTACATAAAGATTTTCATAAAATAATTTGGAAGTCTATATTTACAAAAGATTGTTCCCTTTCAGGATCATTTAATAAATGGTCTATTTAATATATTATATGATGCTGAAAAGGAAAAAATCGTTTGGGTACACAGAACTATAAAAGATCAAATATTGACTACAATTATTATTTTATAATAAATAAATTTAAAGTGGATCTTATTAAATAATTTTTTCCAAAAGAAAGAAAAGAAACTTAACATTGAAAAGATCGAAAAACATTTCTCTCGATCTAGTTTAAATGGGGAAAAACAGCAGGGAGATTAAGAAAAAGCAAGGGAACAAAATGCTAATTTAACATAAAATGAATATAACTAAATAATTACAGAAATGGAGTATGAAGTCTTGCCAAAAATAAATTCTTCCATGAAGAGGAAATCATTTTATGCAGAGTATAGAGGAATTATGCAGAATAATGTGAATAAATAAAAGAATGAATATACAGTTATGCAGAACAAGGAAAATAATGTATATAAGAACATGATATAAAAACAGTGCATGAGAAATACTGTGTGTGTGTGTGAGAGAGACAGAGAATAATAGTATTGCGGCGGACTAACTCGCCAAAGTAGCGAGAAAGTGCTCAAGTCAGCAGGACTAGGTCGCCACTTGGCGAAACCGGGGAGTAGGGAAACCCTACACCCCTCGAGACTGATCGACTCTCCTCGGCCAGTGCTCCGTGTGCAGAGAGGCGATGCGAAGGAACTGAATCTTCCGTCGAACCAATGCTCGCTAATTCAACGTGCTGCTATGAAGCATTGTCTGTGTAACTTCCGACCTCATTGTCTCAATTAATATAAATTTGTTAACGTGTAATTAAATGTTTTTATTTAGAAGCTGGTATTTCGTTTTAGTTAAACCATTCTTTCGATGATCAAAAGTAAACTTAAAAGCACGCGGCGAGTCGGCGCATTTTGATTGCCGAACCGCGTGGCTAAACTGGTGACCCGGTAATCTTTTTTAATCTTCAAAAAATACGTAAAATCCAGCTTTTTCAAAATTAATTATTTAACCTTTTAATCAAACACCATCGTTAACTACCTGTATTTTTTTTAAAAAACGTGATTTTATGAGGATGGTTCCCGTCTATTGGATTACTTCCCTCGATACTCTGGATTTCGTCATGAAAAAGGTATGTGATCGAATTTTCTTTATCATTTTTCTGTGATTGGTCCCCGATAAGTTAAATGATGAGATAAGATATATATTTTTTACGAAATGCCGAATTTTATGTTCTCTCTCGATTATCGTCGCATTCCTATTACTGAGTTTAATTGTATATTGAATATTTAAAGTGCATTTAAACATCTTAATCATTGTATATTTATATAATTGCCGCGCATATTTTTTGCTTTTCTGAATTTCTATATTTCATTCACTATGCCTGACACGAATGAGCAGAGTGAAGGTGCAGTAGGGGGTGTTGGATCCCACGTGTCCCACCTCGCCGTGAAAATTCCACCATTGTGGAAAAGTAATATTAAATTGTGGTTTGTCCAAGTAGAAAGTAATTTTGCTCTCGCTAAAGTAACTAATGATGCTACAAAGTATAACCATCTCATTGCGTCTATTGATCCCGAGACATTATCCGCAGTCTCCGATATTTTACTCGCACCTCCAGCATCAGACAGGTATCCAACCTTAAAAGCTAGGCTCATTGCTGAATTTTCAGTCTCCGAAAACGAGCAAATTCGAAGATTACTTTCTGAACTGCATTTAGGTGCCGATAAGCCGTCCCATTTACTACGAAAGATGCGAGAATTGGCAGGAAATACAGGGATAACGGACGATTTTCTTAAAACGTTATGGCTACAGAGATTACCCGCGGAAATGCAGGCAATTCTATCAATTAGTTCGGAATCTCTAGACAGGTTAGCCAGCATGGCTGATAAAATAGCTGAGGTGCGCATTCCTCCGGCAGACAATAGTGTGTTTGAACTCAGCCGTACTGCTACACCTAACGTTGAAAATACTCGACGGACTGACTCACTAGATGAATTGACGGCGCTTCGTAACGAAATTTCCGCCTTAAGCAAACAGGTAGAACGACTTTCCCGCGATAAGAATAGGGGTTTTCATTCTCGTAATGCGCACAGACAGCGTAGTTTTTCTCGTGATCGCTCACAGGACCGCAGGGGAAACTACTGTTTTTACCACGAACGGTACGGTAAGAAGGCTAAGAAGTGCAGAGCACCCTGTTCCTACACATCTCACATTGACCAGGAAAACTCAAACTAGCGGCTGTCGATCAAAATATGTCGGCAGTCGCTCTGTCGTGTCGTTTGCACATTTTTGACAAAAGGAACAACTTAAAATTTTTAATAGATAGTGGATCAGACGTCTCGGTAATTCCGCTACCGGATAAATTCAAAAGGCAAAAACCAGATCCTTTACAATTGTTCGCGGCCAACAATTCCAAAATCTTAACTTATGGATCGAAAATACTGAATGTTGACCTAGGCCTTAGACGCAATTTTACTTGGAGATTTTTAATCGCTACGGTTCCTGTTCCTATTTTGGGGGCAGATTTTTTAAGGCATTTCGACCTCTTAATCGATCTTAAAAGACGTAGATTAGTCGATAACATAACTAAATTATCAAAAAACGGAAGTATTTCAAAATCTAAAAATTACTTTTCTTTGAAGATAATCTCCAATAACTCACCTTATCATAAAATTTTGGCAGATTTCCCGGACTTAACAGCGGTTGCACTAGGCACGAAACAGGTTAAACACGATACCGTCCATTATATCGAGACAAACGGTCCTCCCATACATAGCAAACCTAGACGATTAAACCCGAAGTTATACGAAACGGTTAAACAAGAGTTCGAATTCATGGTTAACCAGGGAATTTGCAGACCATCTAAATCACCTTGGTCTTCACCTATTCACGTAGTAGTAAAGAATTCAGGAAGCATACGTATCGTGGGCGATTATAAAAAATTAAACGCATGTACAGTACCTGACAGATACCCGATTCCACACATCCAGGATTTTTCAAATGCACTTTATGGAAAAACCATATTTTCGAAATTAGACATTGTCCGTGCATATTTTCACATACCGGTGCATCCGGAACACATAAAAAAAACCGCAGTATGCACACCTTTTGGACTGTACGAATTTCCACTTTTAAATTTTGGTCTCTGTGGAGCAGCCCAGACTTTTCAGAGATTTATGAATGAGATCCTAGGCGAACTTAAATTTTGTTACGTCTATTTGGACGATATTTTGATATTTAGCGAATCGGAAGAGGAGCATAAAATCCATCTCCGAACTGTACTAGAAAAACTGAATTCTTATGGATTAACGATAAATGTGTCAAAATGTATTTTCGGAGTTGAAGAAATTTCTTTCCTGGGACACTTAATTAGTAGCTCCGGTACCAAACCTCTGCCCGATAAAGTAGAACCAATACTTAAATATTCTCAGCCACAAACAGTGAAAGATCTTCAAAGATTTTTAGGATTCCTGAATTTCTTTCGACGATTTTTGCCTAACATAGCGCAACATCAGACATTTTTAACCGCGTATTTGAAAGGCGCTAGGAAAAACGATAGAACTAAACTGGAATGGTCGGATAGCGCGGAAAACGAATTCCAAACCTGCAAAAAATTAATTGCCAACGCAGTTCTGCTCGCACACCCTAAACCAGACGCTCAATTGGTTTTACAAGTCGACGCATCGGATTTCGCCTTAGGAGGCTCATTATCTCAAATAATAGACGGAGAATTACAACCTCTTGCATTCTACTCTCGGAAGCTATCCCCGACGGAAAAAAATTATAGCGCATACGATAGAGAGTTATTAGCGGCATACGCGGCAATTAAACATTTTAGGCACATGCTCGAAGCGAGACATTTCTCCTTGTATACCGACCATAAGCCTTTGACATACGCTTTTCGTCAACGCTCGGATAAATGTTCTCCTAGACAATCTCGTCAGTTAGACTTTATCTCCCAATTCACCACCGAAATTTATCACATAAAAGGCTCTGAAAACGTCGTTGCAGATGCTCTATCTAGAATAAATGCAATTAATTTTCCAAATCCTATCGATTACAAGGAAATCGCTGATGCGCAAGCAAATGATTTGGAGCTTAAACACCTGTTAGATTCAAATAAAAATTTGCAGTTTAAAAAAATCACTTTTCCGGAATGCGAAATTCCTATCCAATGCGACGTATCTACAGGAACAGCGCGTCCTTTCATACCCGAACCATATCGCCGAAAAATTTTCGCAACGTTGCATAACTTGGCTCACCCTGGTATTCGAAAAACTTCAAAATTAATTTCCTCGCGATTTATTTGGCCTTCTATCCATAAAGATTGCAGTAGTTGGGCTAGACAATGCATTCCTTGCCAAAAATCTAAGATTAACCGACATACAAAAACTCCATTAGGAAAATTTTCTGACCAATCACAGAGGTTCGATCACATACACCTCGACCTAGTCGGTCCTCTTCCTCCTTCTCAGGGAAATTATTACTGTTTAACTATAATAGACAGGTATACAAGGTGGCCAGAAGCTGTACCAATACCAGACATGACGGCAGACACTGTAGCACGGAAGCTCTTCACGGAATGGATAGCTCGTTTTGGATGTCCAACCCTAATTACAACGGACCAGGGCAGACAATTCGAAGGTACCCTCTTCGCAGCTCTATCTCAGCTATTGGGCATTAAGAGGGTCAGAACTTCACCTTACCATCCACAAGCCAATGGCTTGGTAGAAGAATTCCATCGTCCTTTCAAGGCTGCCCTGAAAGCGTACGACACAGACCAGTGGTCAGCGGCACTTCCTACTTTGCTGTTGGGATTCCGATCTGCACTAAAAGAGGATCTCGGAGTCACAACTGCCGAACTGGTGTATGGAAAGACCCTTCGACTGCCTGGAGAGTTCTTCGACCCATCTTCTACAGCCGTTTCACCGAAGCAATTCGTAGAGGACTTGAAAGCTCATTTTTCAACGATACGCCCGGTTCCAACTTCTAACCACGGGAGAAAAGCCATCTTCGTGCATCCACAACTTCGAACATGCACACACGTATTCGTCCGGCATGATGGAGTCAGGAAGCCTCTTCAAGCTCCATACGATGGACCTTACCAAGTGCTCCAAAGAGGTGACAAGACTTTTGATTTACTCATCAAGGGAGAGAAACGGACTATTTCTATGGATCGCTTAAAGCCGGCCTTCTTGG
This sequence comes from Latrodectus hesperus, assembly GCA_037975125.1. Taxonomy (NCBI): domain Eukaryota; kingdom Metazoa; phylum Arthropoda; class Arachnida; order Araneae; family Theridiidae; genus Latrodectus; species Latrodectus hesperus. Next base: position 53,758,000 of record CM075856.1, read on the forward strand.
CGATCACCCCTGAACTTTCTAGTAAATCACCTTCAGCAACTCATTCAGAGCCTGTGTCAGCGAAAGTCCAGACAACTCGCACAGGGCGACTTGTCCGACTTCCACGTCGTTTCGTGCATTTTCAATGACACTGCGGGGGGAGTGTGCGGCGGACTAACTCGCCAAAGTAGCGAGAAAGTGCTCAAGTCAGCAGGACTAAGTCGCCACTTGGCGAAACCGGGGAGTAGGGAAACCCTACACCCCTCGAGACTGATCGACTCTCCTCGGCCAGTGCTCCGTGTGCAGAGAGGCGATGCGAAGGAACTGAATCTTCCGTCGAACCAATGCTCGCTAATTCAACGTGCTGCTATGAAGCATTGTCTGTGTAACTTCCGACCTCATTGTCTCAATTAATATAAATTTGTTAACGTGTAATTAAATGTTTTTATTTAGAAGCTGGTATTTCGTTTTAGTTAAACCATTCTTTCGATGATCAAAAGTAAACTTAAAAGCACGCGGCGAGTCGGCGCATTTTGATTGCCGAACCGCGTGGCTAAAGTATCACCAGGTTTAAGGAAGATAAGAAAGCAACAGTATAAAAAAGAGACATCTCTATGAAGAGTTCTTCCTAATAACTGAATTCTAAAATAATTGCATATTATAAGGATTTAATCAAATTTTATACATAAGTAAACATTTTATGAAAGAAATCCAAATCGAGAATGCTCGTAATTACAAAAAAAAAAAAAAAAAAAAATCACGAATGCATAACCAATGATCAAGAATTTTAAATAGATTGAAACAAAATTTTAAAATCTTTTTTGAAAAATGAGATTTATAATAAGAAACCATATTTCCATTACAAATGTAAAAACTGATAAAAAAAATTAAAGCATTTAGCATTTTACCAGTTCAAAAGGTTATCACTATGTTATATATAAGCACTAATAGGATACTTAACATAGTAATAGGGTGCTTAACATAATAAACCAGATACCACTGATGCTAAGCTATTCAAAAATACAGAACCCACATTTATTATTAACATTCATAAAATTATTTCTAGCATTTCTGCAACAGAAAATATATTCATTATTTTGGGAAAAAGATTTTTTCTACACTATACACAAGAAAGATTATCTACTAAATTATACCAATAATAGAGATATACGCTTCTTAATACAGAATACATAACTTTATCGAGCATTATATTGTGCCCTATGTTGAGATAATATTAGGAAAATATTAATCATTTTATTAAAATCAAAATCTATATAGATCCTGTCCTAAGACAGTTATTTGGATAATCAATCGATTTTAATATCACCATTAGTCACTTGTTTATTGATTTTAAATCTGCGTTTAATAAGCATTATAAATTATTTGTGGTAATGTATAATGTTAATAATGCATTCAATTTTATTAATCTAATTAGAGCTACGTTTCAGCAGATCAAGTGTTCAGTGAAAATAAAAACAAATACTACAATCATTCTTTTATAGGTAAAATTCTATAAGTAAAAGTCTTGATAGAACCCTATTTTGGCATGCTTACACTTTAACTTGGTTCTTGAAATGATTATGAGAAAACGTGGATATGAGTGGCCCTAAATCATCTTTCAGAAGTCCCTATTAAATTTCCCCTTTGCTGATGAAAATTTTAAGGATTATTTGAGACTCTCGTTATTGCTGTTTCTGATACAGGAATAACTTATATTTATGGAGGAAATAATATCTATTTGTTTCGTTTTCCCTTCACTGTGGTCAGAAAACATATTCCTGAAAATGTTTCCTTTTTAAAAAAAAAATATTTTGACACTATAAAATATATATAAAGAAAAACAATACAAGAGTTAAAATAAACTTTGCATAGCTAAAATACATGTCACTAAGAACTCATAAATCATTTGAAATAACATTTGAGTTCAGAAATAATTAAAACTTATAAAATATTACTCTGCCTAATTCAATTAAATGACTGCGAATAAACTCTAACAAAAGAAATTGAAAATAATCTGCTTAAAAGAATATTCGGACTAATTCAATATTGAAAGAAAAGAAAAATTTGCTTTGATTTCAAAATATGAAAAATTTTTTAAAAATTAATATTTTCCAAATAATTAATGGATGTAGAATCTAGTGTTTGGGTAATTTCTATTTATATGATGCACATAAACCTATTAAAAAGGTAACTTTTAATATTTATGGTACTTATTTATGATACTTATAATATTTATTGCCCGGGAATGCAAGACATAAGCAAATGGAAAATAAAAATGCCACACAATATCTGTCGATGGCAATTGGATCCGCTCCATATGGGAGCATCCAGAGCGATTGCACGTGCTGCAAATTTTTGATATACGTGCTTTGCGGGGCCGCCACCACCTACCGTCTCACGCTTCAATACACGCGTGATTACATCACTCTGACTGCACCGGCAACCCGCTAATGTTCCATAGTTCCTTGTTTCAAGCATCTTCGTGGCAGCCGGTGCATTGTGGACGCGTCTGTCAGCTGCGATTTACCTTAAGGACTACCCTGATCTTCTCAGTCCAATCACCATGCCCCTCGTAAATTCGTCTATCTGCTGGAACTCACTTCGTTGATGACAGCAATTACAGGCGTCCTTTCTGACAAGAACAAACTTTCAAAGATTGTTTTCCAAGCAGAAATAACGAAAGTTGAGCATTTTACATAATTTGCATAATTCGGTAAGATGCGTGTACCCTGAAATTTGCATAATTTTCTGGCCACTTCTTCTTGGTTTTGCATTTTCAATATCGGGCAGTGTATATGTGTAAAAGTATTATTTATTCTCATAATTTTTTATTGTTAAATTTATAGGTGGTGTTCCAGGCTTGACCAATTATAGTGAAGAGGCTAATTGTTAAGAATATAGAATATGTAAAGAAGGTAGATTGTAAAGAAAGAGAGAGAGAAGAGTCGAATATGTAAAAAGAAGGCAGATTGTAAAGAAATTAAAAGTATTATCTAAATTGGAAAAATATATGCATTTTGTTAAATAAAGATTTTAGAATAAACTGTTCTTGGTCTCGTTAATATTTTCAAGATAGAATATTTCTTTACCTGGGAAATAATTGTTCTGAATTAACGTTGAATTCTTAAAAAACGATGCATGACTTTGTTCTTTTTATGTTGTTTCTTAAGAAAAGGGAAAAAAATTATAAATTTGACAGTGCAATCAAAACTAAAGTTAATAAATTCAGAAACAATCTCACTAAATATTTTTAAATAAGTGTCATACAAATTTTAATACTTTTCTGTTAGAAATACAAAATTCATTATAAGCTAGAACTATTAATAAAATTAAGAATTTTTTCTTCATCAGTGCCCTAAGTCGAAAGATGATTTTAAATGCATAAATTCTCATATTAATTTCTTGCATAATACCAAATTTAATTTTTACTTTAATTGGAATTTGATTAATAAGAAGCATTTATTTAACTAAATAAAAATAATGTGTAAAATAAAGAAATGTTATTATACACAAAAATTGATAGTTTAAGTTCATGAGTGTTAAGTAATGTAGAAGGGTGTGATTCTCTCTCTTTTAATGTTAAGCAAAACAGATTAATATATTGCTAATATGATTATTTAAATTATGGCACCCACAATAATTTGATTAATATACTATATCACTCATGTATAAATAATTGGGGAAGGTTGTAAATATTTATTTGCTTTTTACTTCATTTTTTTTTTGTTTTGCATGTTAATTTCAATATAATCTGATTTTCATCACATAACCAATGATTTATAAATTTTGCTTAATTATTTAAGTATTGCTGTAAAGAATAACGAATTCGTCACAATTGAGTTTACTTTTCAAAATGGAATGCAAAATAATAAATTGTAAGCATGACAATTATTTGATTTATATAATATGCAACAATACAGCTTTAAATGAAGAAAAATCTTATTTATTGTAATAATTTAAAATAGCTTCCTTCTAATTTCATGATTCCAAATATCCTTTGTTATCAATATGAGCTATATACATCTAATGTAGACAAACCTATAAGAATAGCCAAGTTTTTATCTGTTTTGGAAATCAATCTTGGTTCCATCTTGGCCGCCCAGATAGATCCAATGTAGCATGCTAAGGTTGATCCTTTTTTGCCACCCAGATTGGTTATATAACGAAATGTAGACCATAAATGAATGGAACAATATTGACTGGCAATAATGGATCTATGCAATGCCATGATAAGCCAATATAAAGCCAAGATATTTTGTTACTTGGATGGTTTAACACATTCTATTTGATTCTGCCTAAATTGTTTTTAATTTCATTAAGAGTCCAAAAACATGAATTAACTTACGCAAGGAAATTTTCATCACTTAAACAGCTAGATTCGTCACACGTTTTAGATATCAATAACTAGTTTATGTTAAAAGCAGATAGCTTACTCAAAAGTAGTATAAAGGAAAATGTTTCGATTATTTTACTACTAGCATAAAAGTGCTTTGAAGATAATGGAAAAAATTTTCACCATTACATTTTTAAGTTCTTGAATAATTACCAATAACTATGATATCATCTTTTAATAACTCAATATTTTTCAGTATATTTTAATTTAAGATTAAATTCTTAAAAGAACTTTTACTAATTTATCAAATGAGCAATTTTGTTTAGTACTTTAACACAAATTTAATTTAATTACTTATTGTTAAGAGATGAAAATCAAAATTTAATGCTAAAACATTTTAATGTGCTTAAATTTAAAAGAAAAACTTCAAATAATTTATTTATTTATTTATTCTAAAAAGAAAGAATGGGGACTCATACTTAGGAACAAAGCAAGCTATAAAATTAAGCTTTTAGATTTTCATTCGAGTTTAGATCAATATTATTAAGCATCCAAGCTATTTATAAGCCTTCCAACATATAAAGTAAATGAATTAATCTTTGAAATCTGGCAATATCGTAAGCGTCCAAAGCGTTCAAGGCACAGACCAATATTTATAAGACGTACATCTTGCCGAAAATAACGGCACGCCAAAATTTAAATTGCCGCTAGGCGGCGTGACTGATGCACGATACCACTATCGAGTGAGAAATGCATTGATGTCTATGGGAATAAAAATCTTTAAAAATTAATTAAATAAAACTGAAAATAATGTGAAATAATTGAATTTACATGATAAATATATTGAATATTAATCTGTCATTGATTAGAGTAAAACAAATGATAATGGAAATACAAAATCTGACATTTTATTGTTAGGTGTTATGCAGAATAGAACCAGTTTTACTTTCGTTTTTGTGGATAGAGTAACATTTATTTCAAAAAATTCATTGTATCTATTTATATTATCAATATTTGAATAGTTATATTTAATTATTGATGTTTTTCCTTCATTATTTATATTTATTTTCTCTGATTTTAACCATTTAATAGATAGTTTATAAAGCTGCAAGAGAATTTGATAGATACATTATTTTAATGCATTTTACCATTAATTGTTATTTTATAAATTGAATTTCAAATAATTTTAGAATAATTAATTAAAATTCTATATTTTAATAGGAAATCAAATTCTATTCAATTATTTTTAAATATAAATATAGTTATTATATTAAAATTAATATCTTATTTGAATCAAATTTAAGTTTTACATTTCAATTTAATTATTCTAGTGATTTTTATAGAAAATAATTTTAATATTAATTTTTTTGTTATGCTAATTTTATAAATTCTTTTATTCCTCGTTAAAGCTTTTAATATATTTTGCTATGATGTTGCACATTTTACTGTAATTCATTTTTTTACACAATTAAAAATTAAATATTTCTCAAATTCATTATAACCAATAACTATGTTATGTAATTAAATAATTATTTAAATGTAACATTTTTTAAAATTACAGGTAAGAACTACTTAAATTTAGTTACAAATCATCAACTATAATAGGCTTTCTTATTTTTCATTATTTTTCCTGAATAATATAATAAAAATCTATAAATTTACATTTCTTTAAAAAGAAAGCAATAACAAAAAGTGCAAATTAAACTAAATCTTTTTGCTTCATTTAATATAAATTACAAACCAAATATCCTACTTCACAGAGTCACTTTTTTAAAAATAATAGTAACTCATGAAAAATAGAGTATTTAGTTAAATGGGATAAGGGTTCAATGCATCCAACAATGTCAGTCAAGTATGAATATTTGTGTCATGAAAATTTCACTAACTTTGTATGGTGTATTTAACTTCTGCTTGACAATGAGGTGGGTTTTGCTAAAAGAAAATAATAACTTTATTAAATATCAAAAAAATACATAAAACTGAGAAATAGCATAAAAAAGAAATAATTTGAAAATTTAGTGAATTTAATTTAAAGTAAAATTAGCAAGATCAAATTCAATGCAAATACAAAAAGAATACAAGTATATGTTAAGTTTGTTACTCAAGATCAAATTAAAAATGTTATAAATATGGTAGGAATAAAAATTATAATAAACATTTCCCTAAATAAATCATGCAAATATTTGAAATTGTTTTAAATTTTTAGTACTTATAAACACAAAAATATAAATACTTCAAATTACAATAGTTATCAAATTATAAAATAAAATATTCAATATTTTTTTATGCATATGTTTCATCTAACATCCCTGTAAAGTTGTAAAAATTTATTTATTATTATGAATACATGGAAAATAATTACATATTTATTAATAAACATATTTAATTATTACCAAATACAAATATTATAAATGTTAATTTTACAAGCTGTATAAGTGAAAAACTTGTCTAAATGAAAGCAATTTGCAATTTATAGAAAGCAAAATGTTTTAGTAATTTATTATTTATAACTTTTAATGAAGTGGTAATAAATTGTTTAGTACTTGAAAATTACAATGAAGTGAAAAAAAAAAAACTGCATTCATATTCAGAAGATTTTAAAAAATACTAAGGAAACATTTTTTTGATAAATTAAAAAATAATACAAAACATTAAAAAATGTCTTTAAACATTTCAAAAAATTTATACAACACAAATAACTTACAGTTCCATCTGATAACTTTTGTGTATAATAGTTATTTAAGTCTTTTTATTTAAAGTGCAAAGAACACACTACATCTGAAGAAGTCAATTGCTTATTAGCCCGAGGAATTGCCCTTCTCCATTTTTCAAGCAAGTTTGGATCCTAAATCAATAATACATTATAATATGCAGAATAAATTAACAACAAAGTTATAATTATATGTTTACTTATGAGTATATCAGCTTTATTAATACCAAGTTATAATTATATTTTCCTGTTTTATTTAAAGCAGTGAATCAGTCACTTAAGTGATTTGCTTGATTTTAGCTTTTGTATTGATACTAAATTATATTTACATACAATTATATTCAATAAATACAATTTAATTCAATAAATAAAGAAGGCAATTTAAAATAAACAAGGCAATAGAGAAATATGGGGGTAAAGTTAGATTGATATATAAATATTTGATGAATTACTTACAAGGATTTTTAAATTTTTTCACAATATACAATATCTAGAAATAAAAAGAAAAACACAATCAACAACCTGAAATGGTTGCATTTTAATTAACCAGCAATTATTTGATTACAAAAAGGAACAAAACTAGATAATTTATTATATTTTGATAACAAAATTCAATCGCCGATTGCATCCCAGATCGCAAAAAATAATACAAATGCATACATTTTATTCATTTTACAACATAAACTAACTTATCAAGATAAAAATTATTCATTGAAAGTAAAAGTAGATGAAATATATTTTGCACGTTGTATACCTTTGGTGCACTAAAAAGGCTTGGTAGTTTTTCCCCATTCCTCTTTCTTTGATTAATATCCGATTTGTAGCCGCTTTTATAGCCAGGAAAAAAGCATGATTTTGGCATTTTATTATAATAAAAGTATTTAGAAACTATAAAAACAATAAGTATCAAGAGTAAAATGCTACACAACACAATGTTAGTAAATTCAATCACTTGAGAACTTGAAATGCTTTTTACGCCGCCTGGTGTCAAAAATGTTCAGGAAAGTCTTCCAAGATGGCGTGTCATTTTTTGGAAGCAGCCAATAGGGGAGTTGTTGGTCTATTATATTGGTCGTTGGTTCAAGGTAAGCGTCGGGAATTCGTTAGAGAAATTATTCACAATTTATATCAATTATTTTTGTAATATTAATAATCCAATTGTAAAATAAAGCTACTTGTACAGTATAATTAATTGTGAATATTATTTTATTTAATATTTTCTTTTTAACACTTGTGCAAATGGCATTGCTTTGATTGGATTACATTTACACTGAAATAACATAAAGGTAATTACATTTAAAGTATCAAATTTTCTTTTTAATGCACTATTAAATTATCTAACAAATAATTTAAGTGAAATATCACTTGAGTAAATTATATTTTGCTTAAAATATTTTAGTTTTTACTGTGTAATTGGAAATAAAATGGCCGAATTGTTATTTTATTAATAGTTAAAAATTTAATGCGGAAAACTTGTGTTATTCCTAATGATCTAACCATACATGCCTAAACTAAGTCCATGAGTCTTCCAAGAATCAGACAAGAAGAGGACTGTTTAAAAGTCAAATTTATCAATGCATGCACAAGTGAATGCATCTTAACTTGTTAAACTGCCTATTATCAGTTAACTTATTGTTGCGAAAGATTAAAACGTTAAATTATTTAAACGTCTGTTATAGTGACTTCAAAATGTAGAGTTTGTGCAACCCCTAGTTTGATATTTTTCCAGAATCTAGGAAATTCGGAATTTTGAGTTTTCTCCTGGAAATTTTTTCATTTCTTAATTAGATTCTTATTTTTGGTAAGCAAAATTATTAACTATATATACACTTCATTTTTTTCAAAAGTGTCACAGAAATTAACAAAAAAACATTTAAATGTTAAATTTTGGTGTGCCAATTAAATTCAAGCTGGACTATAATTTGAAGTAAAATTTTCAGCAAGAAACAGGCAATGAAATCTTTTTTATATATTAATCGCTTTTAATATTAATGAAATTAATTTAAAAGTAGCATTTATTGTTATAAATAACATAATCGCAAACATTGTTATAATTGTTTTTAATAGTTTAAATCTTAACTATTCTAAGAATAGAAAATTAAATGCAGAAACTTCTTTTTATCACTGATTAAACAGTGATCTAAAATTAGTATATCAATATGCAGCTCTGTTTAAAAGAATGTATCTTCTTATAGGAAAATTTAAGTCACTGAAACCATCATAATTTTTAAGTCTATTTTGCATATTATAAAAGTATATTAATTTTATTAAACTTTAATTTAGTATCAAATAGACAAAATTGCACATATGAAAAGTAATTATTTTCCTTTTACTACCTTTATGGTCAAATTATTGTTAAATGTAGCTTTCTGTGAACAATAACTTGATGCTAGGAAATTTTAAAGCATCATCAAATGTGTTGATCATTGTTATCTGTATTATTAATGATCTGAAAATAAGGAGTTGTCTTAAATATAATAAAATAAAGACTATTTAGTTCTGTATGTAGTGACAAGTTACCAAAAATATTAATATTAATTGCATGAAAATTAACTGAATTTAATGAAAAAATTGGGTGATTAAAATAAATTGCAAAGTCAAACATGTATCCAAGCAGAACTTCAAATAAAAAGTTGTTATATCTTATGAGTATTACATACGGGGCTATGTAGAATTTGTGAACTGAAATCTAGGATTACATACATTATATATATAAAATCTAGAAATAAGTCTAATCAACTATAAATACAACTGATTCAACTATACCTAAGAGTTCCTCTATACTAAACAGGCATTGCAAACCGTGGTGGAATTATAAATGTTAAAAAGCTTATAAAAACAAAGGAAGTTAGGGAGTTACTTCAGAGATACTTCACAATGGAGAATCTTATCCCATTTAAGAGAGCAAAAGCATTCGCTTATTATGGAAGTAAGAAGGAATCCTGGTCCTGCTATGTATCTTCAATAATATCTTCGACATCCAGTAAATAGTTGTTGAGAAAGGTGAAAGAAGCCAATGGAATTTATAGGGAATTTGCTATATTTTAAAAACTTGAGCTACTGTATACTCTTCTCATATAGATATTGCTAACGTCCTTGGTGAAATATTTTCTAAAATCTCAAGCTCCGTCTCTTATAGTCTTTTGTTTTTGAGGACCAAGAGTTGTGTTGAGTGAGTACCAATTTGCTTCAACCATCGAAAAGACTTGCCACACAACTGTAAATTTAGAATATTTGCATTGAAGAAAGCATTACAGCAGGCCAATAATACCAGCTCAGGACCTGACAGAATTAGTTATCTTATGCTTCAGCATTCAAGTCCAGACTCTCTGTTGAATTTACTTTACTTGCTTAGTTGGATCTGGACTGAAAATAAATTTCCATATCAAGAAACAATAGTGATTTCTATCCTAAAGGCTGGTAAGGATCCTTCAGAGTCTTGGACGACCTGCAGATACTATACCAGGGGTCTACTATATGATTAATAGAGAGACAATTACAAATATTATCAAATACATCTTGGGGTCCAAATCACACATCACTCCTTCATGTTTATCAGTTATTGATTTTATCCCACTTTGACTGCAGATGTTTATGGATTCGCTTGGTCTTCTGTTTTGCGAGGACTGGACATTATCCATCACTCTGCTTTGAGGATATGTTCAGGCGCATTCCTCACATCACCTTTCCAGAGTCTATATGCAGTTTGCCAATAGCTGTCTTTAGACCTGAGACGAATGCAGCAGCCTCTCAATGACTGCTAAGATCATATTGACCTCTCATCTTCTGATATGTTCCACGGTTCTTAATGCTTCTCTTAAGAGAAAATATGATGCTCGTCCAATGAGCATCCCACCTTTTCTCACATAAACCAAATCATATTTGTAGGTTACAGACTTATTTGATGTTTGGTTTTGGACAAATAATCCTTTTGCTCTTCTACCTTGGAATGATTCAACAATTACATTTCTTGATTTATATGCTCATCATAGAAAATCAGACCTAACACCTAATGTTTTTCAACAGATATTTTCTTCTCATAGCTGTCAATATGAATCGTACACATCTGTATTAACAAAAGGTTCTAAAACAACCAGACAAGTAGGCTGTGAAGTTTTTATGAATAGTATATCAATGAGTTACAGCATACATTAGTCCTGCTCCATCTTTACAGCTATTTTCTACATGCTTCAGCATGTGAATGCAGATAACCATTGTCAATTTTGTGTGTACAATGACAACATGAATATTTTTGAAGCTTTTCCAGTTTGGGTGCTTCCAATTAAATTCATTTGCTAAAATACTACCCTTGTTACGTTTCGTTTTTATTTGAATAATTCCGAATTCGATTTCTCGATCATGTATAAAAATGGAATTCTTTTCAACGTAACATAATAAAATTATGGGCCGAAATATCTACGCGATATTTAAATTGAAGACAGAAATTATCAATAATGAATTTGAAAAACAGAAGTTCAAATATATTTATTTCTTCACTAAATCAAAACATTGCTCGGCGAGTGCCGGATGTATACTGAAAAAAGGTTTTAAGTTACACAATAACGCAAGCAGTCACATGGGTGACGTCACTCGCTTCTCTGGCGATTGGTTGTTACATATCCTCCCACCTTTTGTTTCGGGAGAAAACAAAACCTAAATGTAAAAGAAAAAAGTTAGTTACAATTATAAGATTACAGATTAGGTTTTTAGGAATTTTCATTAATCGTCCAGTTCTGGTTGTTTTGGGTAAGTCCTTATCACTGAGCAAAATTGTTCTTAGAGAATCACTGGAAATGTCATTTCCTGATACCGGTGACAAATCATTTCCTTCAGCATCTGAAAAGGAATCTCTTCTCACATTTGATGTAGTTGGGACATCCTCTTTATCAGTAGTTGCTGAAATCTCTAATGGAAAAATCCTCTGTATAGGTCGCACTAAAACACCGGATTGTGTTTTCAATTTCACAGTTCTGGCGATATCATCTTTGCCAGGAATCAACTGCATGACTTTAGCAAGAGGCCAGTTCAAACGTTTTTTATTGTCGTCTCCGATTAACACGATTTCTCCAACTTGTATTTTTGGAGTAGAACACTTTCTGTTTAGACGCTGTATAAGTTGACCAAGGTATTCCTTTCGAAAGCGCAGCTTTAACTGCAAAGTTACTTTGGCTCGATGTTTAATTCTGATTCGAAAATGCTTGGCTTCAACTTCATCAATATCTGTGGTTACACTCTTTATCTTGGGATCGTTTAACATGATCATGGCTGGTGTTATAGGCTTTAGATCTTCAACGTCCTCTGAAAGATATGTGAGTGGACGTGCATTTATAACAGATTCACAATCTGAGAGTACTGTAAGTAATTCTTCATAGGTAAAAACAGCCTTTTCGAGGGTACTTTTAAGAAGATCTTTAACCACTGTAATTAGTTTTTCCCAAAAACCACCCCACCAACTCGCGGTTGGACAGTTAAATTTCCAAGAAATACGTTGGAGGGCTGTTTTGATCGAATGAGCTAATCTTACCGCAATAGCGCAGGATAATAACTCCAATCTTGGGATGGTGATGGGTTTTAAAGGAGCTACTCGTGATTTAGCTCTTAAAAGACAAATTTTTACTTCATTGGAAGTGATAGCTCTAAGGAAAACACAAGCGGCATAAGCTACTTTGCTAGCATCCATGAATACATGCATTTGTGTCGAATCATTAATTTCTGTATTACGGGCTATTTCAACATTATTTAGTAAATGTAAACCATTAATCCATCTTTTAAAGCTAATCTGATCTTTAGTGGGTAAAGGAGAGTCCCAGCACAGTTTTAATTTCCACATGTCTTGCAATTTAATTTTTATGGGTAAAATTGCCGCTGACAATAAACCAATGAGATCAAAAATCTTCTGAATCGTAGCCAAAATTACTCTCTTAGTTATTTTCCCATCTACTTCTAAAACAAAAGGATCAACCTTTATATCATAGTTACATTTCAAAGTATCACAGTCCAAATTCCATAAAATTCCCAAATAATTGGTGGTGCCAGAACTTTTCGTAATGTATTTACATTTGACATTGCTCTCCCACCCTCGCAAGTTGAAACATCCACGTGAAAGTACTTCTATAGCTGTTAAAATAAATTGCTCTTGTTCTTTGATATTAAAAACACCAGAAAGACAATTGTCTACGCAAAATGATTTTCTTAATTTTTCAATTATTTCGTTGTTTTCTACAAAGGTGTTGTTAAGCAAACGGGAGATGGATGTTGCTAAGAGAAAAGGGCTGGAAGTAACCCCAAAAATTACTCTACTGTGTCTATAAATGACCATTTCATCTTCGCACGGATAAAAAAAGCGTAAAAAGTCTCTGTACCTTGGAGCAATAGACAATTGCAAAAAAGCCTTTTCGATATCTGCAGACAGGCCAATGGGATATGAACGAAATCGGTCAATCAGGTCTGGGATTAATTCAATGAGATTTGGCCCTTTATATAAAAGTTCATTCAAGGACGGCTTGCCACTAGAGGCATCAAAGACTGGTCTTAATTTTGTAGTAGTGCTTTCGATTTTGACTATAGGCCTATGTGGTAAATAGTGACATTGCCTGTCGCTTATAATTTCATTTTGGGGTACCCTTTCAATTATATCAAGACACTCCCATTCCTTAAACACCATTTCGTAATCCTTAATTAATTTTTTATCTCTAGATCGTTTACACATTTTTTGGTGTCTATTCCAAGTTAGTTCCTTGTTATCGGGCAAACTTGAAGTATCTGTTTTAAAAGGCAAACCTAACTGGTATCTACCAGAAGGGAGTATTTCCAAACCCTCTTGAAAATCTTTTAATAACTCAGAGTGTACAATATTTATGTTTCTGTTTTCAGAAGGATCTAATATACCAAGATTTTCTAGATTCCAAAATTCACTAACAGATAAATTATTAGCATGCAAAGATAAAGCACATAAAACAGAGTCATTATTTACATCATAATTATCATTTAATTTCTGCTTTCCAATAACAGTATACCCCAGCCGGGTTTCAATAGCAACTAGACTTGATTCTAACTTCACAGAATGGCCAGTTAACAACATTCCTGCCACATCGGATCCAATCAAAAGATTTATATCATAATTAGGGATTTCGAAATCACTCAATATAATCCCTTTTTCTTTCAGTTCATGAATAGTCATCATATCAGTCAGTTTAGGAACAAAACCACAAATTTTGTTTTCAGATAAAACCTCAATTTTACAAGAAAAATCATTTTTCAAACTAGCAATTTTCACATCGTATACTTCATGAGAACAGGGTTTCGTTTCTTGACCACCAAAAAGTCCATGTATTAAAGATAATGACCTTTTGGGTTTTAACTTTAATTGTTTAACTATTCCTGAACTGAGGTAAGAACGTTGGGATCCTGTGTCCAAGACTGCTCTTACTAAACACTGTTTCTTTTGATTCATAACTTTAACAACAAGAGTCATTAAATAAACATTTTCTACTCTAGAATTATTTGACAATACAGTTTCGTTTTTACTGGCAGGACTGTTCTCCTTATCTGAATAACACATAAGAGTACAGTGATTTTTATTACAATGAAAACACTTCACCTTAGCCCTGCAATTTTTAGAGGTATGTCCTGTTCTCAAACAGGAGTAACAGGCCCCTTTCTGACTAAGAATTTTAATCTTTTGATCAAAATGCATTTTTCTAGCAGCAAAACAATCTTGGCTGGGGTGTTTCTTATTGCAAAAAAGACAATCAAAATTCCTCTTACCTTGATTTTCTGCTTCTGATGTACTTACAAGGGCGGCAGCTGTAGTAATATTCCCTTCACGGGATTCCTTGTGTTTGTCGATTCGGGGAGCTCCAAACCCGGTACGGGCGAGCACAACCATTTCTTGTCCTTGAACTTCTTGTCTCAGAAAAGACATCAAATTTTCTAACGAACGTACTCCTCCGTCAAGTGTACTTCTATTTCTTTCCCAAGCTATTAGGACACTCTCAGGCAAGCACGATTCCACAAGGGAGTTAAAAAGTCCCCGTACTTTTCTTGGGTTCTACCTAGGCTGTCCAGCGCACGCAGTTTTGATTCCAGTTCATCGTAAAGAACAACTAAATCCGTTTTAGTTCGGTTTGAGGAGGCATTTCTCATTACCATAGTTAACAAGTCTCTGACGTAAACTTGTACAAGTAGATCACTCCGCCCGAAGCGATCCTGTAACTGTTCTATGACTTTGGGATAGTTATCCGCTGTTGGAGGGAAGCTTTCTACTAATCTTGCTGCTTTCGATTCTGGCACTATTGCCTGTAGCAAATACTGGAACTTGTCTTCTGGTGGAATTCTCTCATCATCATCAATTTTGGAGAACTGACTCCAAAAACCAAGCCATTCTCGAGTCTCACCGGAAAATCGCTTTAGTTCTAACTTCGGGAGCTTGAATTGTTTCTTATTTGAGGTATCTTGAGAGACTTCCGTTTTCATAGTTACTTTACGGCATTTTTCAAAAAGTTCAATATATCTATCACGATATTCTTCTGCTGTAATGAAATCTTCTTCATATAACCGTTCCGCATCTTTTGAAGTTAAAATTTCGTTTTCTACTTCTTGTTGAGAAACTTCTAATCTTTGAAATTTGTCTTCTAACTGCGCGGATAAAACCGAAATAACATTCTTATCTACTTCTGGTTTCAGGAATTCTTCTTGAATTTTATTCCCGCAGACTGTAAAGGATGCTCGAAGCCCTTTTCGTTTCTGTTTCAACAAATCCATTCTTCAATCTTCAGGCCCCACGTTGGGCGCCACTTATGTTACGTTTCGTTTTTATTTGAATAATTCCGAATTCGATTTCTCGATCATGTATAAAAATGGAATTCTTTTCAACGTAACATAATAAAATTATGGGCCGAAATATCTACGCGATATTTAAATTGAAGACAGAAATTATCAAATAATGAATTTGAAAAACAGAAATTCAAATATATTTATTTCTTCACTAAATCAAAACATTGCTCGGCGAGTGCCGGATGTATACTGAAAAAAGGTTTTAAGTTACACAATAACGCAAGCAGTCACATGGGTGACGTCACTCGCTTCTCTGGCGATTGGTTGTTACAACCCTGTATCCTAGACAGTAAGAAGAGTACTCTAGGCATATAGTATCCAAGACAGAAAGTATATTTTCTATTTCTGTTACTTAATTTGGATGTCTGGAAAATATTGAGTGAACATATTATGATTGGTTTTTCATTAAGGGGAGGGGGAGTAAATTTCAATAATTTCTCTTCATTGAATTGTAAATTTGGGGGGGTGGGTGATTTTTTTTAGGGTAAAGGATTTTGAAATTTTGGTGAACAGTTTCTTGGTGTATGCATGAAGTAATAATTAGGTAGTCTATATTTTTCATTTAATTTTTGAAAGGTCTCTTGTACAAGCAGTTTCTGGTTTTTGCTTTTGGAGGAAAATATTTAATTTATGTTTTTTATCGTTGATGCTTTGTGTGTATTCCATGTTATTATTGTAAATTTATTTTGTAAATTATTCATTTATGGTGTTTGAATTAAGTATACTTGCGTTTCCAGTGAAGTTTATTAGCTCATGAATTTTTTCATTTGGATTTGTGATATTTTCCTTTATTTGCTAAATTCTTGTAATTTATTTCCAAAAATTTGATTAACAGTTCTGCAGGATTTTAGAATTTCACAAAGGTTCGAGAAATATGTAAAGATCATGCTTGTGTTGATATTTGAGGTGTTTGGGTTCGAGTCTGCTGTTGGGAATTGTGGGAAATTTGTATTACTTATGGCAGTTTTGTTCTGTGTTATATTTTCCCGGACTTAATTGCTTGTAAAAATGTTTCTGTTTGTTTTTGGGGCTCTGGGACAGTTTTTATAGTTGGCTGGGTGGGTTCCACCACAGTTTACACTTTTTGGTGGAGTTTCTTTGGCTTTTTTGGCACTCTCGGGTATTATGATCCCCAGCACATTTTAAACATCTGGGTTTGCAGTAATAGTTGTTGGAAACATGATTCCATATTTGGCAATTAAAATTATTACTTTGGCAATTAATTATTAAAACTACATTAAATATTATCAATGTAGTTTTAACTTTTTAAGAAATTCTAGTATTTTACTTTACTATTTAAGTTCATCAATATAATAATAGTAGAGCATTTCTCTTTATTGTAAAGACTGTACATTGTTGTAAATATTATACTATAATAATGAGAAGATATTGTGCACGCACTTAAAGGATTTATTTCTATAAACTAGATAAGTTTTTATAATTAATTGTAAAATTATTTTCAATAGCTTTTAAAATTACAACATAAAAAATTTTTTTGCATTTCATCATTTGTAAGAAACTCATCAAAATATTTTTAAAAGTTAAGAAATTCTGGCAAATCGATAAAATTTTTAAGATCGAAATCATTTGACACACACACATATTACTATTTAAGAAACACTGAAATGATATGTGTGGAAATATATTTGATATAGAAATTTGTTAAATGTATTTAATCTCAATTTAAAAAATGTTTTTGCAGTTTATTATTTGGAGAATTGAAATAATAAGTTATATTTAAAAACATAATTATTTATAAATTATTAAAATCATAAAACTTTAGGCATAAATAGATTATTTCCTAATATTAAATAATAGAAAAATTGTATATTTTATTTGAACATCAATTTTATTTTAAAATGTAAAATTTTACGATTGATTGTAGAACAATAATTTCAGTTAATGAGCAAACAGTGTTCCCAAATCTTAAGATGATTACAATGATAAATATTTTAATTTGTTTTAAGTATGACTTATAAGAAGATCTTATGTTATTTAATGATTAGTTCAATATAATGGATTAATTTAAAATAAATGTTAGAAAGCTTAGGTGAATATTATATTTCAGTTTAGGCTTATCTTTAGTTTATTCTTGTTGAAATTAAAATAATTATTTACAGTAACAAGTTTGTATAACTTACCTCTTTTAAAAAATAGAGGTATAAATTCCAATAGAATTTAATTGTTTAATTATATAGTTCATTCATCGGTTTACTTAAATGATATGATAGCTGTTGCATTTTATGATAAGAATTGTTACACACGAATCACGTGATGACGCATGTATAGCGAAAACAACGAATCACATTGATTAGAGTTATCGCAAAGCTAGAGTCACGTGATATATTTATCTCGCGATTTCAGTGTAATATCGCATACCTTTGTTTTAAAGTGAATGTATTTGACCGGAAAACAACTCTTTCTAAATGTAAGTTCACATATTATTTCTTATTTTTATGAAAACATTGATATTTGAAATCATGAGATCGTTATTCAATTAAAAAAACAAACGTTAATCCCTTAATAGATTTTAAAAAAAATAATAACATAGGAAATTTTTTGCATTTCATCGCATATAAAAATGATCAATGTACCATGTTTAGAATTGTGTAATGTGTTCAAAGTGTAAATACTTTGTAAATTGTTAAAAAAAAATTTAAATATGTTAGAGCATTTAAAGAATTTATTTGTAAAAACTAGATTAGTTATCAAAATTATTTGCATTTTCGGTAGCTTTTAAAGAAAAATATAAAAAATTTACTCATAAATAAAAAAATTTTTTTAACAAGTTAAGAAATTTTGCTAACCGGTTAATTTTGTTAGGTTAAAATTAAGTGTCATATTTATATAAAAAAAATTCACTAAAATAACATTAAATTTGAAACACCGTTAAAATCAAAATGCTTGAAAGTTTCATTTGTAAAAATCGTGTATATAGTATTTAATAAATATTTAGTAAAATAATAATTTATACTCGACAAATTAAATTTTTTACAAAAACTAGTTAAATTTATTTACGTAAAAGTCAGCAATCTCAGTTAAGAGAAGCAAATATAGTTTGAAAACACATGTTTAAGAACGTGATTATAAAAATTCTGGTTTGTTTACACTCATCGGTCATTTTTGGTATATGAAGTCTAATTAGGGTCTTACGTAAAGTGGATTCCAAACCATACAAATATCCAAGATCGAGATGACGAAGATTTTAATATTTGAATAAAAACTCAACAAAAAATAAATTTATACAAATCTTAATTTTAAAATTTAAAAAAATACTAATATATTTGTGTTTGTTCAAGTTGTTTAAAAATTGTAGTTCATTCCTAAAACATTTTCATAAGTAAAGCACATATACTAAGAATAACTGCATTCATTAAATGCAAAATTAGGCTAAAAATATATAGATTTCTGAATGATTCAAGCAAAGAACATTTTGTTTGTGATTATGATATTACACTTAAATGATAAGATAGCTGTTCCATTTTATGATAAGAATTGTTACACACCAATCACGTGATGACGCATGTATAGCGAAAGCAACGAATCACATTGATTAGAGTTATCGCAAAGCTAGAGTCACGTGATATATTTATCCCGCGATTTCAGTGTAATATCGCATACCTTTGTTTTAAAGTGAATGTATTTGACCGGAAAACTACTCTTTCTAAATGTAAGTTCACATATTATTTCTTATTTTTATGAAAACATTGATATTTGAAATGATGAGATTGTTATTCAATTAAACTCAGATTGTTATTCAATTAAAAAAACAAACGTTAATCCCTTAATAGATTTTAAAAAAATAATAACGTAGGAAATTTTTTGCATTTCATCGCATATAAAAATGATCAATGTACCATGTTTAGAATTGTGTAATGTGTTCAAAGTGTAAATACTTTGTAAATTGTTAAAAAAATTTAAATATGTTAGAGCATTTAAAGAATTTATTTGTAAAAACTAGATTAGTTATCAAAATTATTTGCATTTTCGGTAGCTTTTAAAGAAAAATATAAAAAATTTACTCATAAATAAAAAAATTTTTTTAACAAGTTAAGAAATTTTGCTAACCGGTTAATTTTGTTAGGTTAAAATTAAGTGTCATATTTATATAAAAAAAAATTCACTAAAATAACATTAGATTTGAAACACCGTTAAAATCAAAATGCTTGAAAGTTTCATTTGTAAAAATCGTGTATATAGTATTTAATAAATATTTAGTATAATAATAATTTATACTCAATAAATTAAATTTTTTACAAAAACTAGTTAAATTTATTGACTTAAATGTCAGCAATCTCAGTCAAGAGAAGCAAATATAGTTTGAAAACACATGTTTAAGAACGTGATTATAAAAATTCTGGTTTGTTTACACTCATCGGTCATTTTTGGTATATGAAGTCTAATTAGGGTCTTACGTAAAGTGCATTCCAAACCATTACAAATATCCAATATCGAGATGAGGAAGATATTAATATTTGAATAAAAACTCAACAAAAAATAAATTTAAACTAATCTTAGTTTTAAAATTTAAAGAAATACTAATATATTTGTGTTTGTTCAAGTTGCTTAAAAATTGTAGTTTATTCCTAAAACATTTTCATAAGTAAAGCACATATACTAAGAATAACTGCATTCATTAAATGTAAAATTAGGCTAAAATATATATAGATTTCTGAATGATTCAAGCAAAGACCATTTTGTTTGTGATTATGATATTACAATGAAGTTACATTATATGTGATTTAAAAAAAATAACATCTTTTAAAGAGACAAACATGTTATAAAAATATTTTATAAAATTCATTAAGTAGATTATAGTGAATAAGTTAATAAATTTTGAATACTATATGTAGAATGTAACATCACAATATTCACAAGATATCAAATTAGTTTTTAAAGTTTCAAACGAACTTTTTCACAAATCTTTAGTTTAAAAACTATGAAAATTTATTTTTGACTGAAAATAGGACTACTTAAAACATTTCTACATTCATTAAATTTATTACAAATTACATATTTTATTAAGAACTTCGAAAAAAACTATAGATATGAATTTTGTTCAATTTCCGATTCGATCATTTAGTCAAATTTAAAATCATTAAAAAAATATCTATAATTTTATGTGAAAAATGACAAGTTTTAAACTATTGAGAATCTAAAAGTCCTTACCTTTCATATTATCCCTCTGATAATAAATCTTGGAAATCACTATTAAACGATTGCTATTTTAATATTTTAATGTATAGTTGCTCAATAGGAAAGTGTTTAGATATTGTATATTAAAAATTAGTGTTATTAAAATATGTAATTTTACCCTTCAAAAGCATTTTTCTTTTAAATAATACTAAAAGTAAATCATTGAAGAAAAGCATAATACAATCATTTATAATTTTCAAAATGTATTCAATTTTCGGGTTTGATTTTATTAGATCATGGAAAACCAAAATGTAAAATAAGAATATTTTAACTATTTGACGTTTGAACAACTTCAAGTAGCTACTTTAATATCGTAATGTGTTATTCAATTATAAAATTTTTAGATATTGTATATTAATAATAAAATTATATAGTAATAAAGAAATATAACTTTATACCTAAAAGTATTATAATCTTTAAAATGTTATTAGAAATAAATGTCTCATTGTAATCATCGAACAAAAACATAAAATGATTATTTATAACATATCATCTAAAATGTTTGCATTAAGTTTACATTATGTTCAAATTTTATTCATGTTTTCTTTTATTAGATTAACTTCTGTCGCAGTGAGAGGTCGATATAAAAGTTCTTTGCTTAAAACTATGGATAAATGTATTACTTTTAACAATAATGAACTTAATGTTCATTATTTATCTAAATTTTATGATGAAGTCAAAGCAAATGATGTGTTTGAACAGCTTAAACTTTTACCGTTTTCAACTCCAACTTTCATTATTAAAGGACAAAGTTATAAGCCTTTACGAAAAATTTGTGCGTATGGAGATCATGGTCTAGTTTATCGTTTTAGTGGATTAGAAGTTTCTGCCTTGCCTTGGACACCAATGTTACAACAAATTCGCAATGATGTCGAGGAAGCAATGAATTGTAAGTACAATTTTGTTTTGATTAATTTCTATTCAAATGGAAATTCGAAAATTTCTGATCATAAAGATAATGAATCAGACTTAGATTTTAATACCCCTATTGGTGTTCTGAGTTTTGGTGAAACACGAACGATCGAGTTTAAGCGAATGGATTGTAAAAAAACATGCATTTCTTTAGAACATGGATCAATGTACTCTATGTTCCCTCCTACAAACAAATTATTTACTCACGGGATTCCTTCAGAACCTTTAATTAAGGGATGTCGTATAAGTCTAACCTTCCGTAAAATTATGTCAAACGTAGAACCTCCAGCAAAAAAATTAAAAATCTTTTAAAAATTATTTTGAAAATGTATATAAAGTATAATATATTGGATGTAGCATTAAAAGTGTTTTAATGTTTGTAAACTTGGTAAAATATACCTACTGGGGAATCTCACCAAGTATAAAAAAAGAGATAATGCGCCAAATGTGCTGTACGCCTTGCGTGGTGTGGAAATCAGCATTATTTTAACTAATATAAAAACTTTACAGATGTGACCATAAAGGTAAGTAAATAGAATTCAGTCATTTATTCTAAGTTCAAATCATTTACAAAATGTCTAGAATTTTATTTTAAAAAAATGATCAACTTCTAAACAATTAACATTTGTTTTAAATTCTATTAATATTTTTAAATAATAAATTCTGTCAGTAGTATTCGAAAAATAATTAATCTTTTTATCGTAAAAATCTCTTTTCCAATAAAATTTAATTAATATTCTAAAATTCTCAACATTGTAATTTAATTAAAGATACATTTCCTTTCAAAATAAAATGTGCGTAAATTTTATATTCTGAAAAATATATTCTATTTGAAATTAAATTCTATAACTTTAAATATAAATTCATATTATTATACACTTTAAAATACATTATAATCCTTAAACATAAAAATTCTACTTAAATTCTCTACAAAAAATTCTAAGTCTTATAATCGTCCCCTCTGATAATAAACCATAAAAACCATTTCCTTAACGAAGTCCGAGTAGCTCAGTAGTTAAGATAACGGACTCCCACGGCTGAAAATGTTCATTTTTAAAAATGAAAATATACAGTTCAAAATTAATCCCATAGAGGGCAGCATTAGTATAAAAAGTTTGAAAATTCCTTAATAGATGGCACCACAATTCAATGACGTCACTCTTAGCATTAATATAAAAAGTTTCAAAATTTCTCCATAGATGGCAGCACTATTCAATGACGTCACACACTCTGCTTAGTGATAAGACCCTCGTGTAAGATCACAAACATATGACGTCACTCCAAACCCTCCTATAAGACTACAAACCTATGACGTCACCGCTACTGCTGATAAGAGCCTGCTGCACGTGCAGGTGAACTCTCCTTTTCTCATTACTTATGGCCATTGAATATCTCCTACACAAATTTTTCGCAATAAAAAATTATCGAATATTCGTGTGAAAAATAATAAAGTCATAAATTTTACATTAGAATGCGATTAAATACATAAATAAACAAATGTTTCTAAATCATTTTATCTAATACTTTGAAACATTAAACCGATAACAGTTACACAGAAATTTTAGTCAAACATAGGAAAAACTTGTTCAAATTCATATTTACAGTGAGAAACTTTCAGCAAATTTATTCTAAATATTAGTTTTTTTAAAAACCTTTGTCAATTTCTAACGATATTAAAATCCTTTGTTTTTAATTTCAAGAATTCCTGAAAGCAAATTATTTAGGAAAGAATACATAGGGGAATGTAGTCCAAAAGCCTGGATACAGGTTTTAGGGAATATTCGAGCCCCTTTTTCTTCATAAATTCTTAACCTAACTATATGACTCTGTTTTTCACAACTTGAAAAAATCTGAAAAACTTCTCATGAATGTGTTTCCTTTCAACGTTGAACGGAAAGAAAGCGAACAAAATAACGAGTGAATCAACTAATGGTTAAAAAGAAAAATAATGAATGTTAAAAATAGAATATCTTATCCTCGATTTTCGATACACGTGCTTCTTATCTGTTCGATCCAAAATTACAAGAAATTTATTCCAGAGTTTTAAGTTGAAAAGTAAAATGATGCATTATTTATTTCTTAACACAGTGCCTTCTCCTTATTAAAAAGATTTTTGTTATTAAATAATGAAGAAAGAAAATTATATTTCTTGAATATTAAAAATATTTTATGCCCTCATAACACAGTAAAATATTGAAATATGCATAAAATAACATTATCTTTACAAGTTTATAAAACAAAACATTTCAATGACAACAGACTTTTCAGACAAAACATTTTAGAAAAATCAACTTAACAGCAAATATAGGTAATGATATCATAATGATGATAGCATGCAATAAATATTTTTTAATACCCGGATGCCATTACGATATACCTACTCAGCGCTATATAATGTGCGAATACGATGGCATCTTATAACAGTGGGGCACCCGGTGAGTGTGCCAACTTTGCCCTGAAGGTGAAAGAATAGAGAAACGTACACAGAGGGGAAAGGAAGATTCGTGCCCGAACCAGGATTTATTGCTTTGAAGATAGCGACGCTAACCTCTCCGCCATCTGTCGGCTTCATACAATAAATATAAATTGTAATAGTTACAATTATTATAACTTTATGTCAATAACATGAACTCGTAAGTTTATATATATATATATATATATATATATGTTCCTAGCTTTCACTGGCAGTACCTTTTAGGGTAAAACGTTTATCCCACTGTTTTAAAGAAAAAAGTTCTTAACTTTTGTGAAAAAAATTAAGATATTTACAATTATTTTAACAATATTTACAAATTAATTTTGTTAAAATGCTGTCACGAAATGAGATTTTACACATAGATCAGCTAAGAACAAATTGAACGAAGAATTCCTTTTAGTTAGTATTTATTGTGTATATAAGTCTAAAATTCTTTCATCCATATTCCAATGCATTTCCAATCGGTGGCGTATTGGGGAAAGAAAGAACGCATTCGCTGCAATGAAAAAAATATTGTTCTTAAAAAATTAAAAAATAAAAAGTAATAATTATATTTTTTAATTTATTTTTATGTTCAGATGGTAGGACTATAGAAGGAAAGGGACATACGATACTGTTACACATACATAATAATTTTAAACGGTAGGAAGAGGGAACACGCACCTCCTTTCTTGAAGCTAACAGAGGTCCTGAACAATAAGCATCGCGACTTGAACAACTGTACTTTAAATTCCAATTGCAATACTAACGGCCTAAATATCAATTGCTGTAATTAAAACGTTGAAGTGAAATATAGCTTGTGCTTTAAGTCAGAAAGAGGCTCCAATATCTTTATATAATGCTCATCATATTCCATAAAACAGTTCTCATTTCAAACCCGGACAAAAAAAATTGAGGTTGCAGAGTAAGGATTTGATATATATATATATATATATATATATATATATATATATATATATATATATATATATATATATATATATATATATATATATATATATATATATATATATATATATATAAGTAGTGTACTTTTGGGAGTTCTGGCTCAGTGGCCTAAATAGGGCGATGATGGTATCTAGTCCACCCATCCTATGTAAATAAACAATGGTGTCGACTTTAACCATCCTACAAACGCAACCAGACCGCACCCCCACGAGAGAGCTGGAACCAGGTGTGAAAAAATCGCCCTTGAGAGCCAGGCAAAATTTTTAGGGCATGAAAAAACTCCACCCACTCGTAGAAAAGCGACAATTTTTATAAAACGGACCCCCTTCGGAGAGCACCCCCTTTTCCCCAGACTTACAGTTTCAAAACCTCTCTTAAAGAAGAAACAAATGTATATACTAGAGAGATATTTTAAGTATTTAAAGATAACAAAATATGTAAACAAAGAAATGGAAATGAATAAAAAGGAAACCCATTTGATTAAGGTATGCACACGTATCTCATTAATTTATAGCTTCCGAGCAGAATTTCAGAAGCTTCAATCAATGATACTTTCATCATCTGAAAGGGACGCATTAATCGAACGCTTAGGAAGTTCAGAAGAAAAGTTTCAAAAAATAATTGAGAGTCTTGATGAGAGCTGAAGGAAACAACTGTTTTATAAATACAGAATAGAAGAATTCCAAGTCTTTATCTTTTAATAGTTCGAAAACTATTAAAAAATATATCCCCGCATGGTTTACTGGAAGGGTCATTACATATTCCTCATTTTTTTATCGAGTAATGACCCTATGCTAAAGTGTGGATACCATCTGACAATATATGTCGCTTGTCGTCTTTTCCCGAAAGAGCTATTTTGTTGACTTTTATAGTGTGAATTTCATGTTTTGTGCTCCTAATGAGATTCATGGTTCTGTACTGTTGTTCTTGCAAGAATAGGCAGTTCTTATAGTCCTCGAAGGTGATTTTATTTTTTACGACTCACTTCTTAATCCCCTTTGACTTCTTAATTAGATCTTCTTCCGTTTTGCAGGAGTACATCTTTGATCGCAGTCCTACAAATTCTTCCATGATTTTGCCCCTATGTTCATCCTTCATTTTCCCCAAGACTTTTTTATTCACACGTGGTATTTTGTATCGGTTATTTTCTTGATAATCGGACGTGTCGAAATAATCGATCATGCTTTTCATGTCTTTATAAAAGTCATCTGTTTCGATGTCGTATATATAACTGTCTGTATCCATGTATAGTAATTTAACGCGTCCTTCATACTTAGGTTTCATCACATTATAATGAAAATCGTACATTAAATGCTTCGAAAGGTCCAATATAGACATCCCAACATAGATGGGTTTGTTAAAGACGACCTTTACTTTGTTCATGTGGATAGCAGCCAAATTTTCATCAAAAATAGTTCTTCCATTTGAAGTTCGGTTTAGCGATGAGTTTCTCCGCTTTCTTGGCATCACAGCACAGCTTTACATCAATTCTTGACCGAATATTTTCCATAGTTTTTCCGAATACGGAGTTATTCATCAGTTTGTAAAAGTCTTTTTCAAAGTCATTAGTTGCCTTGGTTCTCATTTCTGTGTTTAAATCTATGTACTTCTTCAGCCACGGAGACTGCTTGAATTCTATTACTCTGTGCACCTTTGTTAGCTTCAGCCCCAATTGTAAATACTGCTTCAAGTTTCTGTAATGTATGACATACCGCTCTTTGTCGTATAGAGTCGTCAGCAATTTTATTTGTTTCGAGCCATCGGGAATTCTGCCTTCCGGTGCTAGAGGTAAGTCTGAATGACTGTCATGTAGATCCTTCTCATATTCCAGATCACACTCCAGTATATATCCCTAAGGTGAATCGTCAGGAATAGACATCACGTCTAAGTTGGTATGACTCCATCTGAAGCCACCATAGGGTAAGTACTGACTCATGGCCCAACCGTACAGGTTATTGGCCTCAATGTAAGTCAAAAAATTAGAGGCTTTACTTGAATCATAATCTTTTACGTACTTGTTGTTAGCCTTTCCGTACCGATTACAACATTGCGAGATACCTCCTCTGATGCCCTTTTCAATCATGAGTATCATGTCATAGTCGTTCAACAACTCCAAGTGCACGTTGGTGGTCTTTAGCATAGCATCCCATGATAGCCCAGGTGAGGTGAAATACCATGCAGGATCTAGTTTGTAGGTCTTCAGACATACATCCCTGAAATTTTCCACAATATCTGCAAGGATCAGTACATCAGTCTTGACATATAGGTCCGAATATTCGCCTAGATTTTTGATGCTGAAGGCGTTCCATACCACACGAGCGTGTTGGTAGTCCTCGTCCGATATATCCGACTCATTCAACTTGCTGTAAAACTCTTCTTTGCAGGGTAGTTGAGTTTCTTCGCATTTTTCCCACGAGTCCATGTAATCATAGGGATAGACGCCTTTTCTGGTGACGAGGTCCAATTTATCCTTGGTGAAGTACTTGGCCGTATCCCTGAATTCCTTGACATTTTTAGATAGGCTGTCGATGCTACTGGCCATGAACCGGAACGAATCTAGAAACCTCAACTTTATTAGAGACTCTCCATCCTCGCTTCTAATCTCCTTGCTAAACGAAATGTACTTTTCGTCGGTGTTCGGAATGACGTCAATATTTCCCGTATCTCCACCCAGTTCTTTAATGAACAAGTGGGCATCATATCCGGACAAATTATGAATAAAGACAGGGATGAAGTGAGGGCTTTGGTAATTTAAGTTGCAAAGATTATGTGCTGAACCTCTATAGTTTGATTCACACATCGATGGATCAAGCAGATGGTCGTGATCTCTTACTTTTTGGAAGTCCAACTCATTTGAAGGGGAATAGGGCGACGCCTTTTCCATGATGTTCAACTCACAGATGTGGCATACGTGAGTCCTTTGGAAATGCTCCTCATCATCAGTGGTCATTTTGATTGGATGGTTCTTGCTGTAGATTCTTTGGATCTCTAGAGCCTCAGCCCGTAAGGTGTCAAAAAATACTTTCGTCGCGTTGAGTCCTCTATACGTAATCGGAGGTTTAGAGTCTCCATGATCAAACTTTGTATAGATTGAGAAGCTCATAGGTTCATGCTTTTGATACCTTTGCGTGTAAGATTGACTGTCGTCTGGCTGACATGTATCTATCTTAGTCGTCAGGCATTCAAAGTCCGCGTAGATAACGAAAGGTACTCGTAGCGCATTACGGTAATTTTTGAACTTATTTCGCTTTGATGGGGCATTACAATTTTTACTGGTTTATTCTTCTCGCAATCTTTTTCATGACTTTGCAGATCCTCCTCAGAGCGGTAAAACAGCAAGCATCTCTCACAGGGATATACTCTACCATGGTGGTTATTCATTTGTTGGGACACCAATCTAGAGAGATATTTAATCCAACAGTAATGGCTGTTTTTATCGTCTTTGACGTACAACAAATTGACATGTTTATCCATTTTGTTGTTAGTGATTCTCAGCGGACATACATCGGTGTTATACATGTATACGTTCACAGACACGTTGTTCAACCGTTCAAACCTTTTAATGACCTTGTCGTCCGCCTTCACTGGAAAGTCAATACCTTCAAAGTTTAGCTCACTTTCGTATGGCTTATATTTAGTAACTCTATCTGCATTATCATCAGCTGGGTGAAGAGCAGACAGAACTGACCACATGAAGCACTTATTATCATCTAAATTTTTGACATTTATAACAGCATTTTTGGCTTTAATCGCCTTAGGTAAATCGATGTAGGATGATCCTCTCAGTGGGTTGTATTTATTGATCCTCACTTCTAAGCATTTTATTTGAATAAGCCTCCAGCCCGATCCCCGTGCTTGAAACTCTTCCATCTCTCTTTTTAACCCATCCACAGCCTCATCGTAAAATGCATCTAGATCGGTAGATTCCAAAACGATTTGATTCATAGTTTTGAATGAAAACTCCTGTGTTTCTTGCTCCCTTTGATAATCACAGTATAGTTGCATATTTACTTTCACCCCCATCCTCTGGAACAATTTGTCTATTATTATTGTTCTACAATGTTCTAGAAATGCAGTTGGGTCTTTAATATCGTTTATGTTCTCTATGACCCACGTTTGAAGTCTGTTTCGCAAGGATGTTTCAATTAGTTTAATTTCTTCTTGTTTGTCAAAATCAAAGGTCTCTGATACTTTCTCCGGAAATAACCAACCCGTAAAGGTCTTATTGAATGTTTGTACCTTTTCCATTAGCCAATCTTTCAAAGTCTGATAGGTAGATTTCTTAGGTTCATTGGTTCTTGTCTCATTCTTTAGTTCTTCTTTTTTCGGGGTTCGCCTGTGAATCAGTGATCGAAGGTGATGGCCTTTGTATGCAGGTTTGTAATAGGTTCCACAGTCACCACACTTGATTTGAGGTGTTCTCGGCTTCTTTGGTTTTTGAAACAGGCTGTTATCGAAAGAGAAAACGTTAGCTTTCTCATAATCTTGGTGTTTCTTAGACTTTAAGTGAGTCTTCATGTAAGACTGCTTATAGTACTGGTCACAACACTTGACCTTAAGCTCCCTCTTCTTCCTCGGCTTGTTGAACAAGTCATCGTGGAACTGAAAAACGTTCTGGTTCTTCTGAATGAGGTCAATCAGTTCCACCTTCTTCAGTTTCGAGTATCCTCGAATATTATTTTCCCGACAGTAGTCTTGCAACTGCCGAATAGTTTTTGATTCCATTTTATATCTCTTTATATATGAAAATCTTCTCTTTAAGTCCTAAAAATGCTGAAGAGGGTCAATCAAATTTAAAAGACATTTTGATGATTCTTAAAATATTAAAACGCAAACTCCCATTTTCCAAACTAGAGTACCCGCTTTTCCGCATTTATAGTATTCATTGCCTCTATCAACTCATCTTCGGTAATAGTCGAGTCGGCTAAAGAGATATTGCATGACTTAAAAGCAACTCTACATTGGCTCAAATAATGGATCAGCAGTTGGAAGTCAAATCGACTTCCAACCTTTCTATCGATAAGGGTAAGCCAGAGTCATTATCTTATCATGATAGTAAGCAAGTAATGATCTATGAGCCCGGTCTATACTCTCTGGCTATGCACAGCACACTACCCCGGGCAGAGGTCTTTCAGGAGGATGATGTTGCTGCATTTGTCGACTGATATCCAGGAGGCGATATCGAGAATAAGTTCTTTTCGGACCAGTGATCTGTTTGTTGAGAGTATTGTTGTTTTGCAACTTGATCTCGTAAAAGCTACCCTTCAGATCTGAAGGGTAGCTCTTGTTTTCGTAGAACTTTTTCAGGCTTTTAGACTTTTCGAGTCGAGCCCAGTTAAAGAACTGTTTCCCACCCAACTGACAGAGTTTAGTTGCATTGAAGCACCTAGTTTCTTTGTCAGTCACCAAACAACCCGTAGTAAAAGTTATCCTTGATTTGTTCATAACATACGTCGATCAGAGACATGTCTTAACTTATTTTATTTATGAGTTTCAATTTATATGCTAGGCTCGCCTTTAATCTCGTAAAGATGCCGCTCACATTAGAGCGGCATCTATAGAATTCTAACAGAGACGATACCTTTC
Organism: Latrodectus hesperus; assembly: GCA_037975125.1. Classification (NCBI taxonomy): domain Eukaryota; kingdom Metazoa; phylum Arthropoda; class Arachnida; order Araneae; family Theridiidae; genus Latrodectus; species Latrodectus hesperus. Next base: position 53,788,975 of record CM075856.1, read on the forward strand.
ATTGGAGTATCAATTTTAAAAGGAGTTAAAAGGAGGTATCTTAAAAGTAAATTATGATCGAACCAGAATTGATAGAACTGCTTGGAGCAGTTTCCGTTGACAAATCGAAGGAGTGTGAGCACGAATTTGTTACTAGAAATGATTATTTTTGGTATGTCTGTATGACATGCCATGAAGAGCTGAGATACAATCCTAATAAACGTCCTCTGGATAGCAAGCAACTATATTTGATGATGAAGATGCAACAGAGGAGTGAAAGCAGAGTGAAAAATCTTACTAAATGGTTAAATGGGTTTAATATCCCCTTAGAAGATGTGATTCTGGTTGAATTCTTAGCATTTATTCATAAATATGAAGAATTGTTTCCAGAGCGGAAAAACTTAATCAGCAAAGAATACATTTTATTTCATCTGTTGCGGAAAAGAGATATTCAGGTACCGCTTAAGTTACCTAAAATGAAGAAAACGCTTGATCAGAATAAAGAAATCTGTCGAACCGTCTTCGAAGCTTTAAACTGGAATTTTTAATAGCTTTTGTCAGCTATTAAAAATTAACTAAATCTTTCTTATCTATCCAACTACTCTCTGGATAACCTAACCACTTTACCAGATATTTATTTACCACCTTTTTGAGAATTTTTTCGATTTTGTACACATCATCCTTCTTATCATACCTTACCAGTTCGTTTTCGTAAAAGGTTCCCTTTACATATTCATTGTTTAAATCCTTTATTCTATAAGTGACTGGATCGGTTTCTAATACTTCAGAGATGACGAATATTTCTTCTGTAAAGGTTGCTTGATAACCTCTTCTGAAAGTCGTTTTATATATTGATATTCTGACTTTATCTCCTACTTGGTATTTGGGTTTATGTATGACCTTTTCTTTGAACAAATTGTGGTAGACTTCACCACTGTTTTCTTCTAGACTGGCCTCAACCGGCGTCATCTTTATACTTCTATGGTAAGAGTTGTTATAGTTTTTCACTAACAGATCCAATACATCTATATATCTATTGGTATTGTTAGCCGCTAAATATTTCCGAATTTTACCGTTTAGAGTTCTGTTGAATCGTTCCACCACGGAGCATTTGATTTCAACGTTTTCAGTAGTGAGCCAGTAGATATTGTTCTCTTTAAACAGAAGCTGCGTCTCTTTGTTAATGAACTCGGTCCCCTTGTCAGTCTGGATTTTAAGAGGAACTCTCACTTTAAATATCTTCTTAAATGCCTTAGTCACTTCTCCTGTTTTTCTGCGAATGGGCACAGCCCACCCATATTTGCTGAAGATGTCTATGACTGTTAACAAGTAGTTGTAGCCGTCATTAGATTTTGAAAATGGCTTTAAAAATAACAAATCTGCTTGCCATTGATCGTCAATGTGTGATACATAAGTTCTCCTTCTTTTAAACTTACTGATGAGTGATTTATGCTTTGTGTAAACATCTTGTTGATGTAAGAAATCTGAGACTTCTTTTCGACTTAAACCTGTTTTTCTACTGAGTTCGTTTATACCGCAATATTCAGTCTCTGGATCGTAATAAACTTTTTTGGGGTCCTCAGTTAATCCTTTAGCGGTAAAAAACGACTCTTTTTAGAACCGCAATCCATGCAGATACCTTTCATCATTGGTCTGCCGTTTTTAGAGGTGGCGTGCTGTACATCTTTGGTCTCAGTGTGGGTTTTACATTTTAGGCAGTATATTTTTGAGCCCATTCCAAATGTCTTCTTTGCTTTGATAATTGGCTTCACAACAGCTCTATCTAACCTTTCACGGAGAGTTGGATTAGGAATATCCTCAAGTTCTTTTATCATGTCTGAGTCACACACCTTGTTTCTTGTTTCAGTATCTTTATTTTTAAGGTAACACACATCATGTTTATAAGCAGCTTCATCGACTCTATTAATGGGCTTACTCCATTCTTTGTATGTTAAATCGGGATTTAATCTAGTTTTACCTCTAAGCAATTGAGTACCTGGCCCAGTAAATTGGTGACCAGGCAGATGCATTTCAAAAGGTAAATTATTTATTGCAGCGTTAATAACTCCTTTTCCTTTCATTTATTTATATGCAAAAAATTATTTACTCACATATTCATAGCCGTTCAGCTGGGTTTGTTTCATGTATTTTTCTCTGGGTAAGTAGACTGAATTGTTGATAAAATCATCCTCTCTACTGTACACCTCTTCTTCTGATAATGCATTTGATTTGAATGAATTCAGCAGCTGCTTATAAAACTTGTAAGACTGCTTATACTCTTCGTTCCTTTCCACAATATTCATAGATTTTTCGATAACTTCAACTATACCAGCACTTAAGCTCAGAGCGGCTAAGGGTACCATCGCAAAAGCGGATAAACCCAATGAACTGCAGAGGAACTTTGTAATGGATAGCGAAACCTTTATCTTATGATAATGGTGGTAGCTCTTTCTATACACGTAAATTTTCTTCCGTAAGTATTCTTCCATCTTTATTTATAGGGATGAAATATTTTTTTCAGTATCTCAAAGCTGGATTGACTAAATCAAGCATAAAAAAATCATATGGTTGCTGCATGCACTTTTTGTACAATCGATTGAACTCTTCTTTCGTTAGATTACCATCTACTTCCCTTATGATTTGTTGAATCTCCCTCTGTTGGAGGTTAAAAATATTAAGTAGTTGCAGTTTCTCCTGATAACAATAGGCGTTCTGTAATAGGATTGAGAGAGATAAATGATTGAGGCATTCTTCTTCCTACCTCTGATGAAGAAATCTTCTATACTCTTCTGGTCTTTCTCTGTCACGCAGTCATCAAAGACAACAACATTTTTGCAAGATGGGTCCAGGTCGTCCACTGTGATAAAATCTTTTGTATCAGAGGAGAATAAGGTTTCTTTCTTGCCGTACTTTTCAAATAACTCGAGCATAATTTTCTTCTTCTTTTTGGGGTACTTTGCTAATATATCTTTAATATCTACACCATCAAACATTGTGTACTTTTCTTTCAGTTTAGTATACTTGGGTTCAAACATATCTTTAGCGCAAATGAACAAGTTATCAAACTCGAGATAATCATAAATAAAATTCAGCAATAAATTCGTTTTACCTGTGCCTGAAGCTCCAGCGATCAAAAGTCTGAAAGGGTGCTTCGGTAATAAATAATGCTGATTTGCATCGGCTAATTCTTCTGGTTCTGTATAATCTTCAATTGGAGTCATCTTTATTTAATGTTCAAAAATATTTGCTTCCAGTAAAAAATAATTTGCTTTGAGTAAAAAATAATTTGCTTCCAGTAAAAATTAATTTGCTTATTAATAAATGAATGCTTTACAAAAAGAGCGAAATAAGAAGCTAAGAGCAGAGGTTGAAAATGACCTAAAAGTCTTTAAGATTCAGGCGGAGATTAGAAGAAACAACGAACAAAATCTTGAACAAAAATTAGGTCTCCAGAAGACATTGTCTGAATTTCACAAGCCTGTAACCGAGAAACTTCAACAACAAGATGTTACTAGAAAAGAACATTTTAAGGATATAAAAGATGCTGTTGATAAGATTCCTCTTGCGATTGAACCAACGACTCCAGATATCTTCTATTTTGATAAAGATTTGGATGTAGAGTTTTTAGAGAAAAATAATTTTCCAAGACCTTCAAAGTTGTACAATGAATCCAAGGATGCTTTGCAAGAAGTTATCAATAGAGTAAAAAATACATACTTAAAATTTGCTCGTCAAAAAGGCAACGTTATGAGTCCGATTGCTCGAATGACTAAGAAAGATGAGGAAAGAGAAGACAGACTATTATCTAAAGCTGATTATTTAAGGGAGCACGTGATTACATTAGAGGATTATCGAGAGCGACTGAGGGACTTACAAAGAAAGGAGATATACCTCGGTAAAGGGGTGGAAGATAAACTGGAAATTTTGGCTCGATTCACCGATAAAGTATGCAATGGATCCAAGAGTAAAAAGTTACATGCTCAAATCGTTGATTTACTGGATGCATTATTAAGAGAAGGAACTCTAAGCAACGAGCAAGTAAAAGAATACTATAAAAATATCTTATTAAATAAATGAGTAACTACGTAAAAACCAAAATACATCTAAGCGATCATCAGATTGCTAAATTAAAATCTGCATACCATAAAGGAGAAGAAGTTTCCCTACAAATAGATAGGACAAAACCATCTAACTATGACATGTACTTAACTCAAACACAAATAGCTCAAATCGGGAAGGGAAAGAGAATTACTATCAGCAAGACACAACTCAAGAAAACAGGTGGCTTTCTAGCCTTTCTATTACCTGCATTAATTGCCGGAGCTAAGGCGTTGGCTTTAGGTGCCGCAAGTGGGGCAGCTGGATGGGGAGCAAAGAAAGCTTTGGATAAAATTTCAGGATCGGGTTGTACTCAAAAAAAGCCCCGTGGAAAGGGAGTGTATCAAAACTGGGAATATCCAACGAAGTAATAGAAGACAATATGAAGCACGAAAAAGGGTTTAGGGGTGTCTTCACTTCGGATCTTCTACCTAAAAAGATAAGACGATTTGAGAACGGTATCATTAATTTGGACATAGTTACGGGACCTGGTACACACTGGGTATGTTACTATAACGATCCTAATAACAATTTCGTCGAGTACTTTGATCCTTTTGGAGAACATGTTTACAAAATTCCTACCAGTATAAAGAAGTATCTACTAAGTTCTGGGAAAAAAATAGGTTACAACTCCAGCTTTTTACAACACCCAGCTTCTGTCAAATGTGGCTACTTTTGTATGAAGTATATTAGTGAAAGAAACAAAGGTAAATCTGTTGAAGATGTCTTATTTTCCTTTACCCAAGAACCCAGTGACTATAATGAAAAAAATGTTCTCTATAAATAAATGGTGCTATTAATATTGGATTCGAAAAACTCTGAAAAGTCTGAAGACTTTACAATTGAATATTCCAGGCCTTTTAGGTTTAAACAGATCGCCCTACAATCCTTTTCAATGTACGTTTCTTGGGATAATATCAAAGATGAGAAGTTTTCATACTATGATGGCCATCAGTGGTTAGATCTGTCGCTCCCAGATGGAAATTACACTGTTAAAGGGCTGAATCGTTACATGCTGAAATTTTTTGGAAATGATCCGCCAATTCTATTTGGCATAGTTGAGGAACGGCAAAGAATTGCCATCAAGTTAAAAGATGTGTATAAGATCGATTTAACAAAATGCAACCACCTGCATAAACTGTTAGGATTCGAACCCAAAATATATGAAGAGTCTGAACAGATTGATAAGTATATTGCCGACTTATCCGGTGGGAATGACAACATTTATATACATTGCGATGTCGTGGAGGGAGCCTACATCAACGGCTTTCACTCCTCAAGCGTAATCTATTCCTTTACGAACGTTAATCGTCCAGGCAGTCAAATCATAAAATCATTTGAAAAGCCTCTATTCTTTCCTGTTCGGATGGAGAGTGTTCACAGAATAAGAATGAGAATAACGAACATTAGAGGTGATTTAATTCCCCTCAATAAGTAAGAAGTACAATACAATTTTATTGCCCTCTAAATAAAGAAATGAATAAACACAGACTTCAAAGGAAGAGTAAGAAGATACAAGGAAGAGGGTTCTTTTCAGATGCCCTTACATTTTTACAGAATCACTCTGTATTAGACAAGCAGTTTGTCCACGATAAGTTGAATGAGATATTTTCAAAGAAGAAAAAACATGGAGCTGGACTGAAATTTCTTTAAGTTTTGATTTAATAGCGAAATAGCTATTAAATTAAGAAGAGTAAAAAAATTATTTCTATAATAAATGAATAAAATATTTGATTTAAACAACACCGATTATTATTACGATGATGACATCGAAAGTCTCGAGTATAGAGAAGTGAGGCATGAAAATAGCGATAGTTCTACTGAAAACGCCACTTACCATTTCTTTATACAAGACACTAACTCCAATATCTTATATTCTAACGGATATTTACAACAAAAGCTAAAAATTGTTAACAGTAATGGAACGGCAATAGCGGATGATAATGTAGCTCTCGTGAATGGAGGTGGTTTAATAAACGCCAACAGATTTACATTAGGCAACACTGAAATCGAAACCAACATTAATTATTCTGCTCTCATGCGACATGTGTTAGGTCTAATTCACTTCACACCAGACTATTCTACTTCGGAAGCTACTAATATGTTCTTCTACGTAGATACGTCAGACACAGCAGACAGAAAGCCCTTGAAATATGATGGGACTTTGGTAGACGCAACTAAGCTAACTGAATTTTTCGAAAAATTAGGAACTAACGATGAGTATAATCAAGGATTCAAAGAAAGATGTAAACTCACTCAAAATAGCAAAACTGTCACCATATGGATCCCATTAAAATACGTATTTGATTTCTTTAATGAATACAAAAAGGTTATAACAGGGTTCCAAGTCAAGTTTGAGTTTCAGCGAAATCATAGTCAGAATATGCTCTACACAGATGAGCAAAATAGGGATTACAGAGTTGTTGTGGAAGATTTATCACTTTGGCTTCCTTATGTTAGGTTTAAGAATTCAGCAGCTGCAAAATTCAATGAATTAAGATTATCAGATAAGCCTGTGGAAATAAACTGGAACCAATACAGCATTGTAAAGTCGAATATTTTCTTAAAGAATTCAAGTGGGTCTTATTCCATAAATGCTACTTCAGACGAAGTATTGTCCTTGTACGTCATACCACAATACACTGAAAGATTTGAAAATGCAAAACAGAACAACATGTTATTCGACAATTTAGATATGATGGAATGTTGGCTGATGGTCAATAATGTAAGGGTTCCGACTGTTAGCTACATGATGGATTTTGAGAAAGGTGATTACAATCGGCTATACACAGCTCTTTTGGAATCTGGACTCAACACCCTTACACCAGAAACTGGGTGCATGGTCAATTATTCCAATTTCGGTAAATTATATCCAATCATTTGCTTTAACTTAGCTCACCATGAAAATTATACAGACACGAATAACCTGACTATAGAGTTCAATTGGAGATTGAGAAACAACACCACCAAGAATTATGTCTTCTATTTCATTTTACGAGAACGTAAGAAATGCTACTTAAACATAAAGAATCAAGATATTACCATGATCAAAACATTAAAGCTATAAATGGTACTGAATTTTAATTTTAATAGTCGGAAGACTATTGAAATTATTCATATTAAAATAAAGAGATGACAGCATATTATCCACTTTTTGAGGAAGAACTCAAAGAAGGTCCACCTGGTATTCCAGGAATAGGGTTTAAACTGACACATGATGGTAATTATGATATGGAAGAAAAGATATTAAGGAATGCTGGAGAACCTTTGGAAAATAATGACGTAACTACAAAATTTTACGTAGACAGATGTAGGAGGAATCTGAGGTCATCCATTCGAGATTTGTCCAACAAAAGTTTAGTTCTTTCAGAAAATGATCAGCAGTATGACGCAAAAGGAAATAGAATTAGCAATCTTTTAAATCCGGTTGAACAGTCCGATTCTGCAACTAGGAATTATGTAGATACAGTAGTTGACCAGTTGCGAGACATAAGTTTACTGCATTCACCTCAAGGAAATTTTGATGCGAAAGGTAAAACGATAAATAATATGAAGGATCCGGAATCTGAGAAAAATGTTGTGAATAGACGATATTTTGAAAATAATGCCTTGACTCTCCATGGGGAGACTTATAATGCTAAAAATAGATCAATCGCACATCTTGCGGATCCGAGTTCTAGTCGTGATGGTGTCAATAAACAATATTTTTAAAATAATGCTTTAATTTTAAAAGATGATTGTTATGATGCTAACAATAAAGTAGTGTCAAATGTGAAAGAACCTGTAAAGGTAAACGATGTAGTTACTAAAAAATATCTCGATTATTATTGTATTCTATGGAATAAAATTAATAAAAATTATTTTGCTCACAATCAAAGAATTTCAGGTGTGAAAAGACCTCAGTTTGATACAGATTGTGCTAATAAATATTATGTTGATAATAAGACATTCTGTGCCTCTACAGATCGAGGAGTACAATTTAATGGTAATGGATTCAAGACTTTCCCGTTCAATAGGTTTACTTCAAAACTTTTAGATTCAACCTTAAAATTACCACATTATATGTACATGAAAGTAACAATATTTTTAGCCTGTGATAACATGAATGAGAAACCAAAGATACGATTAGAAAAAGGTAAAGAGGTCCTTCTCGATAAGGGAACACGTGTCAATGAAGAATCAATCATTTTATTTGTGTATGGGAAACAAAATGATGTTTTAACCTTATCAGTGCTGACAGGAGGACAATGCAAGTTCAAGCCCTATTTGCACATTGAAAAATTAGAATTTTTTTAGCTCCATAAATAAATGGAGAAACTTAATTCTTTACGTATTAGAACCTATAAGGAGTTAGATCAAGCATATCCGATTTCTGATATTGCAGTTCATATTGATAAAATTTTAATTCGCTTAGAAAATGGGTCACTGATTCACATATCTCTAGGTATATTAAATATGGAAGAGGTAGAATCATTAAAAGAGAAACAAATCAGAGTTAAAAGTGTGGATAAGTACATATTTTTTTCGCAATATTAAAGAAAGGAAAAATTTTTTCTCATATAATAAACACAAAATGGAATTGTTAAATAAATTAAACGCACTCAGTTCATTTGAAGATGGTGCAAAGACTTTCAAGAAAATGAGGGAACTCAACATTCATGAAAAATATCCTGTCACTGAAATTAAACAGATAACCACAAGATATGGAAATAGAATAGTTGTAGAATTGCCTAATTGTCTTGTATCGCTACCACAAAGATGTGATAAAATGCCGTCAGATTATTTAAAACTCAATGATTTGAAACCTCTTTTCTTTGTGTATTTGGGAAGTAAGGATGTCGGGAAGTCTCAACCAGCGCAAATGTTTCAATTCGAACAGTAATTTTAATGGTTTTAAAAATCATTAAAATTAAAGAAGTTTGTCCAGTTTAGATAAAATATCACACCCCGTTTTCCGAACATTTTTATTCTTCTCTTCATGCAGTATTTGATGCATTTGAATAACATATTTTAAAATTAGGGAATAAATTTCTTGATATTTATCAGTTTCTTCTTCTATGCATAAAAATAACTTTTGACATACTCTTGCTAAACTAGTCATTCTAGAGTTCACACTCCCGTAGAGTGCTATCATGTCACCGAACAAGTCGTAAATATTTTCCATTTCTCTCTGTTTATTATTATTCACATTTCTTTAAATGAATAAAATGAGGAAGCGGTTCGACCTTGAGAAACAGAGAGAAACGGGTTTTTCTTTTTCCTCTGTCATATTTAATGACGTAAGAGATTTTAATTCTAACTATCACTGGATGGCAGCACGAACTGGCCTCGATATCTGGTATAGAAAATTTTTCGCCCTTTACGTTTTAATTTCTGAAGTGATAATTTTCAATCAGATAAATTGCAATCTTTGATATTTTAAAGATTTTTCACACTCTGATAGAGAAATGACTTGTTTAAAGCCATATTTTAGCGTCTTTTTGTCTTCAGTGACATGCATATATTAATTAGATGTTCTCTCTCTGCCGGGTACCCAGTAGCTCCGTGGCAAAGTCTAAGCTTAGCAACCGAAAGATCGCGGTTTATGTTAAAAAAAATGATAAAAAATTTGTAACAAGATTTATTTTCCATTATTATTGCTGTCATTATGTAAATATTTTCATTAAATTTTAAGTTTCTATTTTCTATTTCCGTAAAACCTCATCCGATGCTTAAAAAATCCATTATATTTGTAGTCTATATTATTCTTATGATTTGCTCACACTATATTTATTTCATCTGCTTTTCAATACCAAATCAAATAATAATATGTATTGAACTGAGAAAAGATTTTCGAATAGTTTGCTTCTAATGTCACAATCTTTGATCGATTATTCTTATCAATAGAAGAATATTATTTCTGATAATGTAAAATGTCAGGAAAATAACATAGATAAAAAAAAGAAGCTTATTTCCTTTAGATAAAAAATAGTATATCCGTTCATTAAAATTCTTGCATGCTATTTAGAGAAATTTAGTTTATATTTTTAGATAAGTCTTTAAGGAAAATTTATAATAATGTAAGTGAAAAAAATTTATCACAAATCATACAAACATTTTATATCAGATAAGTCTTCCTCTGTTTGTATAAAAAAAACTTTTATTATTATGTTTTCATTAATCCTTAATTATTGTGATAAAAATTTTGTTTCTTTAATTAGCTTCTAGTATCAACTCTAACAAAATATTATTAATTTTGGGAAATTTAATAATTTTATTTTTTTGGGTTGCTCTGTATAAGATAATTTTAAATATTTGAAATAATGTGTAATTCAAATTGATTCCACTAGTACTTTGTTTTTAAAAATGATTAAATGCAGGGAAGTTTCTTTTGAGAAATGTAGGAATAGAATATATTCTATTTATTGTGTGTGTGTGAGTGTTAATTCATAATTTTTTTTATCTGTTAACTTAATCCTCTGAGGGCAAATGGCGGTTAATTCCAATACTATATTTTTAAGCCTTGCTTACATATAATCAGCATTTAACCGTTTTACCCCTTAAATAAGTTTATTTAAGTGTTTGTGTGTGTGTAATTATATTGTCTTCAATAAACAAAACACTTAAGCCATCATCTACCTAATAATGTTAAAAGAATGATATACTTGAAATTCACATAACCGTCAAATATTTTAATAATTTTATTCTACCTTTCTCTCAAGTTCCTTGTAGCTATTTTTGAAAATATAATATTTTTCTGTTTTTTTTATTTTGTTGATTAATTTACTCTCTCTTTCTCCTTTTGTCCTCCTAAAATACATTTCTCCACCTTTAATTTTTTGAAAAATATAGTTTTATCATTTTTTTAAATATTCGACAATTTAGATATGATGGAATGTTGGCTGATGGTCAATAATGTAAGGGTTCCGACTGTTAGCTACATGATGGATTTTGAGAAAGGTGATTACAATCGGCTATACACAGCTCTTTTGGAATCTGGACTCAACACCCTTACACCAGAAACTGGGTGCATGGTCAATTATTCCAATTTCGGTAAATTATATCCAATCATTTGCTTTAACTTAGCTCACCATGAAAATTATACAGACACGAATAACCTGACTATAGAGTTCAATTGGAGATTGAGAAACAACACCACCAAGGATTATGTCTTCTATTTCATTTTACGAGAACGTAAGAAATGCTACTTAAACATAAAGAATCAAGATATTACCATGATCAAAACATTAAAGCTATAAATGGTACTGAATTTTAATTTTAATAGTCGGAAGACTATTGAAATTATTCATATTAAAATAAAGAGATGACAGCATATTATCCACTTTTTGAGGAAGAACTCAAAGAAGGTCCACCTGGTATTCCAGGAATAGGGTTTAAACTGACACATGATGGTAATTATGATATGGAAGAAAAGATATTAAGGAATGCTGGAGAACCTTTGGAAAATAATGACGTAACTACAAAATTTTACGTAGACAGATGTAGGAGGAATCTGAGGTCATCCATTCGAGATTTGTCCAACAAAAGTTTAGTTCTTTCAGAAAATGATCAGCAGTATGACGCAAAAGGAAATAGAATTAGCAATCTTTTAAATCCGGTTGAACAGTCCGATTCTGCAACTAGGAATTATGTAGATACAGTAGTTGACCAGTTGCGAAACATAAGTTTACTGCATTCACCTCAAGGAAATTTTGATGCGAAAGGTAAAACGATAAATAATATGAAGGATCCGGAATCTGAGAAAAATGTTGTGAATAGACGATATTTTGAAAATAATGCCTTGACTCTCCATGGGGAGGCTTATAATGCTAAAAATAGATCAATCGCACATCTTGCGGATCCGAGTTCTAGTCGTGATGGTGTCAATAAACAATATTTTGAAAATAATGCTTTAATTTTAAAAGATGATTGTTATGATGCTAACAATAAAGTAGTGTCAAATGTGAAAGAACCTGTAAAGGTAAACGATGTAGTTACTAAAAAATATCTCGATTATTATTGTATTCTATGGAATAAAATTAATAAAAATTATTTTGCTCACAATCAAAGAATTTCAGGTGTGAAAAGACCTCAATTTGATACAGATTGTGCTAATAAATATTATGTTGATACTAAGACATTCTGTGCCTCTACAGATCGAGGAGTACAATTTAATGGTAATGGATTCAAGACTTTCCCGTTCAATAGGTTTACTTCAAAACTTTTAGATTCAACCTTAAAATTACCACATGATATGTACATGAAAGTAACAATATTTTTAGCCTGTGATAACATGAATGAGAAACCAAAGATACGATTAGAAAAAGGTAAAGAGGTCCTTCTCGATAAGGGAACACGTGTCAATGAAGAATCAATCATTTTATTTGTGTATGGGAAACAAAATGATGTTTTAACCTTATCAGTGCTGACAGGAGGACAATGCAAGTTCAAGCCCTATTTGCACATTGAAAAATTAGAATTTTTTTAGCTCCATAAATAAATGGAGAAACTTAATTCTTTACGTATTAGAACCTATAAGGAGTTAGATCAAGCATATCCGATTTCTGATATTGCAGTCCATATTGATAAAATTTTAATTCGCTTAGAAAATGGGTCACTGATTCACATATCTCTAGGTATATTAAATATGGAAGAGGTAGAATCATTAAAAGAGAAACAAATCAGAGTTAAAAGTGTGGATAAGTACATATTTTTTTCGCAATATTAAAGAAAGGAAAAATTTTTTCTCATATAATAAACACAAAATGGAATTGTTAAATAAATTAAACGCACTCAGTTCATTTGAAGATGGTGCAAAGACTTTCAAGAAAATGAGGGAACTCAACATTCATGAAAAATATCCTGTCACTGAAATTAAACAGATAACCACAAGATATGGAAATAGAATAGTTGTAGAATTGCCTAATTGTCTTGTATCGCTACCACAAAGATGTGATAAAATGCCGTCAGATTATTTAAAACTCAATGATTTGAAACCTCTTTTCTTTGTGTATTTGGGAAGTAAGGATGTCGGGAAGTCTCAACCAGCGCAAATGTTTCAATTCGAACAGTAATTTTAATGGTTTTAAAAATCATTAAAATTAAAGAAGTTTGTCCAGTTTAGATAAAATATCACACCCCGTTTTCCGAACATTTTTATTCTTCTCTTCATGCAGTATTTGATGCATTTGAATAACATATTTTAAAATTAGGGAATAAATTTCTTGATATTTATCAGTTTCTTCTTCTATGCATAAGAATAACTTTTGACATACTCTTGCTAAACTAGTCATTCTAGAGTTCACACTCCCGTAGAGTGCTATCATGTCACCGAACAAGTCGTAAATATTTTCCATTTCTCTCTGTTTATTATTATTCACATTTCTTTAAATGAATAAAATGAGGAAGCGGTTCGACCTTGAGAAACAGAGAGAAACGGGTTTTTCTTTTTCCTCTGTCATATTTAATGACGTAAGAGATTTTAATTCTAACTATCACTGGATGGCAGCACGAACTGGCCTCGATATCTGGTATAGAAAATTTTTCGCCCTTTACGTTTTAATTTCTGAAGTGATAATTTTCAATCAGATAAATTGCAATCTTTGATATTTTAAAGATTTTTCACACTCTGATAGAGAAATGACTTGTTTAAAGCCATATTTTAGCGTCTTTTTGTCTTCAGTGACATGCATATATTAATTAGATGTTCTCTCTCTGCCGGGTACCCAGTAGCTCCGTGGCAAAGTCTAAGCTTAGCAACCGAAAGATCGCGGTTTATGTTAAAAAAAATGATAAAAAATTTGTAACAAGATTTATTTTCCATTATTATTGCTATCATTATATAAATATTTTCATTAAATTTTAAACAATTTCCGTAAAACCTCATCCGATACTTAAAAAATCCATTATATTTGTAGTCTATATTATTCTTATGATTTGCTCCCACTATATTTATTTCATCAGCCTTTTCAATACCAAGTCAAATAATAATATGTATTGAACTGCGAAAAGATTTTCGAATAGTTTGCTTTTAATGTCACAATCTTTGATCGATTATTCTTATCAATAGAAGAATATTATTTCTGATAATGTAAAATGTCAGGAAAATAACATAGATAAAAAAAGAAGCTTATTTCCTTTAGATAAAAAATTGTATATCCGTTCATTAAAATTCTTGCATGTTATTTAGAGAAATTTAGTTTACATTTTTAGATAAGTCTTTAAGGAAAATTTATAATAATGTAAGTGAAAAAAATTTATCACAAATCATACAAACATTTTATATCAGATAAGTCTTCCTCTGTTTGTATAAAAAAAACTTTTATTATTATGTTTTCATTAATCCTTAATTATTGTGATAAAAATTTTGTTTCTTTAATTAGCTTCTAGTATCAACTCTAACAAGATATTATTAATTTTGGGAAATTTAATAATTTTATTTTTTTGGGGTGCTCTGTATAAGATAATTTTAAATATTTGAAATAATGTGTAATTCAAATTGATTCCACTAGTACTTTGTTTTTAAAAATGATTAAATGCAGGGAAGTTTCTTTTGAGAAATGTAGGAATAGAATATATTCTATTTATTGTGTGTGTGTGAGTGTTAATTCATAATTTTTTTTATCTGTTAACTTAATCCTCTGAGGGCAAATGGCGGTTAATTCCAATACTATATTTTTAAGCCTTGCTTACATATAATCAGCATTTAACCGTTTTACCCCTTAAATAAGTTTATTTAAGTGTTTGTGTGTGTGTAATTATATTGTCTTCAATAAACAAAACACTTAAGCCATCATCTACCTAATAATGTTAAAAGAATGATATACTTGAAATTCACATAACCGTCAAATATTTTAATAATTTTATTCTACCTTTCTCTCAAGTTCCTTGTAGCTATTTTTGAAAATATAATATTTTTCTGTTTTTTTTATTTTGTTGATTAATTTACTCTCTCTTTCTCCTTTTGTCCTCCTAAAATACATTTCTCCACCTTTAATTTTTTGAAAAATATAGTTTTATCATTTTTTTAAATGTCCTTCCCTTTTTAATTTTTCATAGTTACAAAACAATTAATAATTTCCTTAATCAAGCATTTTTTAAAGTGAAAAAATATTTGGATATCTTTATTTTGGTATTATAAAATGTGGTAAGAAGTTCCAACATATACTCCTTACATTGTATTTTATCCTGCATTTTAATTAATTTAATTACCCTGTATTTTATCCAATATGGAAAAAATAAAATTAATGATATATTTTCATTTCTATATCTTTTTACTTTTCAACGAGATGTTTTTATAAAAAAATGAAATGATTTAATTTTTTTATGTATTCCCTTATTAAACTTTATAGTACAAATAAGAAATTGATAATGATACTATTGATTAAAAAATGAAGGAATAAAACATTAAAATTATTATCAGATCACAGTGTGTAATTTTTTAATATTTTGTTGAACCTTATCGAAAGATAAATCCCTCAATTCTGAGATTTGTTGTCAGTAAGGAATGAAAATGATCTGATGGTGATTTTTTTTATTTTGTTTCATTTCGCTGAAAAGAAAAGGGTCACATGGAGGATTTCGCCAAGCGCATGCGCAGTTCAGTTCTAATTAAAATGGAAGTTATCATGATGTGAGCGCCATAGCGAACATCTAGGGTAATTTTTAGTTATTATTTTTATATATATAGTGTTTAAATTGAAGCTGTTTGGATACCAATCCATCGAGACGGCTTCTAGAAAGAGAGGCTAAATGGACAGAACGTCCATTATTACTCTAGCAAGCAGGGAAGAGGAACAACTTACAAGTTTTCCTCCCGAAAGAGGTTAATGCATGTCTAAAATGGCATCTTTCTTGCGCTGCAATCTTTTAAATGCATTTTTCTTATTGTTTCTACATGTAAACTGTTCCTTTGGGAACATTTTAAGGCTTATAATCTGTCTGTTTGTAATGTGATGCATTATATAAATCGTGTATATTACATGTCCATTGTTTAATATCGTCCGTGTTGTGTTAGCTGTAGTTTGCGCGCACTGATTGTGGGTTGCAATTTGACAACAAACACGACGCCTCAAATTTGACGGCAACAATTAGGCCTAATTGTCTGAGTACACAACACTATTCTCTATTTACTTTAATTTTCGCTTCATCTTCCTGACTTATACCATGCAATAGTAAATTATTCAATGAAAACCATTGATTTTTTTCTTAAATTTAAAAACTATGATGCATTTGATAACTGAATCGTATTTGAGAATACCTGAAGTTGCCATCAAATATTTTAATATTTTTATCGTTATTCCATTATAAATATTTTTATTTTTTCCTTCCCCGGGCTAAACTGAGTATTACGGTCTTAGCTTGCGAAGCGCCAAAAGTCATTACGGTATCAGCGAAAAGTCGCCAAATGTAGTAAAATTTGACGATTATTTTTTTTCACCAAATTTTTTCGCCAAAACATCACCAAAATTGATTAGTCGCCAAATGTGTCACCAAATATAGCGTCGGAATGTATCGTCGTTGTTTTTTTTATTGGATGTAAAGCGCGGAATTTAAATCCTGTTTTTTGATATTTATATTTTGTAGCGCGGAATATAAATATTGTCTTTTATATTCACAATTTTTAGTTCGCTGTGGATATAGTGCTTGAATTTCAATACTGTTCTTTATATTCGTTTTGCTTTTAACTGTGGATATAGTGCCGGAATTTAAATCCTGTATTTTTATAATCGTTTTGTATTTGGCTGTGGACATAGAGCCGGAATTTCAATCCTGTCTTTTATATTCGTTTTGTATTTCATTACGGATATCGTGTCAGAAATTAAACTCTGATTTTTATATTAATCTTGGATTTTCTGTAAATGTAGAGCGCCGGAATAACAATGAAAGTAAGAAGTTTAGTTTAATTATTTTCTGCAGGCATAGAATTCGTAGAATTGTATTTCAAGTATTTAAATTTTGAATTATATATGAAATTAGAGAATCGTTCTATTTTTTGGAAATTATTCTAGATTTGTCTACTTTTATATAGTAATAATTTGTAACAATCTATCTTAAATCACTGAAATTCATTATTTTTTTTATTTTTAACTAGATGTTATTAAATGTAATTATTTTTGTTGCTTTATTTTCTTTAATTTTAATTCTGAAATAATTTTAAATAGAATCTTCAATTAATTCCCATTACGATTATTGTTTTCTTATATATGGTTATGTTGAGCAATTTGAAATCGGGGGGGAGAGACACCCCTTTTTATTTACATGGTTGTTATTGTTTTTTATGTAGTGTTAGGCCTAGCAATTCGAAATCTGGGAAAACCCAGGTTTCTTATGCCGATTGGTACCTATTCTGGGTTGCTACTTTTTTCGCCGCCACTTGGCAACGAAAAAAGTCGCAATGATCGCCAATAGATAGGGATACTGAGCTAGTTCCATAATTCTTTTAAAGATTATTTGGACTTGTAAAAATAACTATTTATACCCAATTTATTCTAATTATTTCATTGACTATTATTTATCATGAGATTTCTATCGAGATTTTTCATTGATTATATTGATAGAGACAAAAAATAAAATTGTTACTCATGATCTTCCATAAGTTATCCCTTAGCAGAAATTCAAATTTTGTTAATGAAACAATTATAAATTAATCTACTTACATGAAATATTATTTTATTTATGTATATAATATTAATCATGAAATATTTAATAATATAAAAATATGTACAAGCATCAGTAACAAAATGTTGCTTATTCTCAATAAATGTAGCCAAGCAGAGAGCTGAATGATTAATGCTCTGGCTTTTTATTCAATAGCTCATGTCTTAGGAATCCACTTAAAATTGCAACTTCTGGTTGAATTAACCATTGTATGAAAAAGTGCTATGTTGCAGAAAATTTATAAATCTATTCAGTTCTCCTATGTCTAATTTGGCATTACCTTTTGCTTAGAAATTATAAAATTTTATTTTTTGCACACCCATTATTCTTTTCTAATAAATTTTATGTATTAAGACTAAGAAATAATTTATGGTTCAGTCAAAAATAATTGAACAGTTAAACATTAATTTTGATACAAAAAAGCATCTATACAAAATCTCTTTCTTAATATTTAGAACATGATTATATATAAAATAGTTAATAAAAATATTTTTTCAAGGTGTTATTTTTATTTTGTTTTGAATGATTAAAAAACGGATATCTTGTAAAAAAATCCATCAAAATAGTTGAACATCATTAATATGATTTTAAAGAGGCAGCTTAAAAAATGTATTCATAAAAAGACAGAGATAATTGAAATATGACTAATTTTCTAAAAATATATATCTATGATATTAAAATTTTTGTAGCTTGAAGATCTTAACTGTATTTCAAAATGAGAGGTTAAATATTATTTGAAAAATGTAAATTAAACATTAAATTTATTAATAATCAATTAATTAAATGTTTTATTAATTTTTAAATAAAAAAAGAGTTTTGATTTAAAAAAGAAAACTTGACTTACAAGTTCTCTGATAAGATTTAATATAAACTCTTAAAAAAATTTATATGCTATTTTTTTTTTTTTTGTGAAGTACAATCCAAAGGGTTCCATATGTTTAAATTTTCGAGTTTTGTTGAAAGTGAATTTGTGATGACGTAGACTAAAAAGTAAATTAAATGTTAATTATTTACATAACTGCAAATATTTATAAATGGATGAAAAGTAGGATTTCAAATTTATTCTGAAGTCTTTTTATCTACAAATCAGGATCTATTAATCATGAAGTCTTTTTAAGGAATGGCATTGAACATGAATGCACATTTTAATTTTTTCTAACCATAATCATCAAGTCACATCCAAACAATAATATACATTTTGTTGCCAAATCATTTTCCATATAGAAACTTTAGGATAAAAATCTTTTATTCATATTAATTCACTTACAACATAAATAAGAGATATTATAGCAGTTTTAGCATTCATTCCATCATACAAACAATCCGTTTTTGTAACTCGTTATACGGTTTATTTGTCATTTTTTGCTTAAGCAGAATATGAACCTACCTTGTAAAAATATTGGCGAATAAAGTAAGATTTTAATAATACATTCGCGGAAATAAATATAAAATTCACCACTTTATTCTTTGTTCTATTTTATTCAAATATTAAACTTAAATATTAAAACGAAAACAAATATAAACCATCCATAATAAGAATAAACATAGCTTCTCTTCTGAAAATTATCAACTAATATGGAAGATCATATATTGTCAGCAACAAAGAGCATTTATTATTTCAGATAAAAACAATTTATGATGATTATATATTTTTTCAGTCTTCTAGATGAATAAAAATGTGGAACATATTTCACCCGACTGCCGTGAACAAACGAGGTCAAATTATTTGACAT
Source organism: Latrodectus hesperus (assembly GCA_037975125.1). Taxonomy (NCBI): domain Eukaryota; kingdom Metazoa; phylum Arthropoda; class Arachnida; order Araneae; family Theridiidae; genus Latrodectus; species Latrodectus hesperus. The sequence goes on from CM075856.1 coordinate 53,808,423, forward strand.
GGAAGACTTGGCTGATTAAAATGTAAAAACTTTGTTAGAAAATGTTTAATAACACACTTTAATCAAATGAATTGAAAAATAATTTCTTATAAATGAAAAAATTTGATATGGTAAAAGATATATATTTTCTTATCTCTTCCTGAAACAGTTCTCTCGGTCTTTCCGAAGCGGAAGAGAATTATCTTTACAAAAACAAGAAATCAGCATATCATTGAGAATTATTATCTCAGGTTGACAGTTGAGTGTAATGTTATCGCATTTTGTCATGTTAATGTTGTTGAGCATACCAAGATTTGACTGTGACTGTCAAGATATGTACAGTTCACACAGTTGCAAAATGTTAAATGTGATATGTATAGAAAGTTGGCTGAAGAGCTTGTGAGAGTTTTTAGAAAGTGTTCGTACTCTATTATTTCTACAGAAAGTTTCCGGTTGTTGCCAAGTACCCTGCACTCTCGGTTTTTTGAAAATACTTACCAGAATACTTAATCGATGCATGCCATTTTCCTTACTTGTGCAAAGAAAGCGAAAAATTATTTAGGTTTTAATTTTCAAAAGAATTAATTTTGAAGGATAATACAAATATCTATTAAACAGATATGTTAGAATATGTGTAAATAAATGTTTTATTCATATAATGAATTTAATATTTTATAAACCAATGTACGGTTTAAACAAAAAATAAAAAAATCACTGGAAAAACAAATGATGGCGAAAAAGTTTTGGCTGTCTTAAAAATAACAAAATAGTAAGCAAATTGCTGACTTAAAATCAAATTTTTAAATGACTTTAAATGTAGTAGGTTTTTGACGCCAAAATCTATAAGTGATTTTGATTTCGGTTCAGTGGACACATACATCTGGTAATTTTAAGAATATTATATTAATAAATGCCATCAATGTGTACTTCTTCTTTTGAAAAAATATTAAGCGTTTGCCAAATTCTTTTAAATATTTAAGAATTTCTTTATACGAAATCTAATATTTTTGAATTCTTAAAATATCACGAATTTTTTTCTGTATTTGCTTCAAATTTGTTCCAAGAATATTTTTATTTTCAAAAGAGTTCTTTAAAAAAATTCTGAAATTTCAGTTTTCGATCATCACATTATTTCTAAAATTCACAGGATTTTATTTATTTGTTTTATGGATTCACATGAATATTATTTCTAGTCTTATCTCTAAATGTAATTTAATTTTTGAAAGGATTGAACATTCCAAATTTCAAGTATTTCCAAGATTGAATGAGTATTAAGAATCAAAAAGCATTTGATTCTTAAATTTTGCCCGTAAATGCAACTGAAATTTCTAAAAGATTCTATTTTTCGAATTTTGAAGTGTTGCCAAAAATCAATAGCTTTTAGCATTCACGTACTTAAGTGATCTTGTCTTGTTTCTAATTTTATGCGTAAAATCAACTAGATCTGTTTTTCAACTTTTATAAGACATTTCTAAGATTTGATGACTTCTCTTTCAGTCAGAATTGATTGACGTCATTTGCAATTTTGTCTTTCAATTGAAGTAATGGAAATTTAAAAATGATTTTACTTTATATATATATATATATATATATATATATATATATATATATATATATATATATATATATATATATATATATATATATAAAATTCAAAAAGATGGCTCGTTTAGTTACAAAGTTTACTTATACCATGATTCTCAAAACGACCATTTTCTTTGTTCAGCAATTTCAAACCAAAATCTGACTCGCTCATTTTTTTTAAATTCTAATTAAAAGCCGTATCACATTAAATATGGAGAACACTGTTCTTTTCCTAAAAATAATAAGCCGCTGATTGGTGGATGACGTCAATTCTTGTTTGCTAAAGAGAAAATGGCTGAAAGGACGAGATTCTAAAAAGAGGAGAGTTATCAGATTTAACTAGATATATTAATAGTCGCAGATTTTGTCTCTAAAATCTTCTTATCTCTAATACCTAGATTATATATTATTAAATATGTCGATTATGATAGATTTTTATTTTATAATTAAACTTGATAATATAATTTATAAAGGACAACACAGAAAATTTCCAAGATCTTGTGTCATTAATCGATCCAAAACAAAACAATAGGAATCGAACTAAGTATGTATACAAATAAAAATGATATACTTATATATATATATACATACTTATAATTTATATACTTTTGATTTATTAGTTATATGATCGCCAATAGAAATAAAACAGCATTTCTCCTTTCAATTGTAAAGTTATAATTTTATTTTCATTCACAATAGAATTCTTTTATACATTTCGATACAAGTTGGCCAAAATTTTTCTTGTTACAGGACGAAAATTTTTTATTAGATTATAACTTATACTTAAATACAAATTATTCAGGACTTTTATACATTCCAGTTTTTTTCTACAGTCTAAAAAATATGAACACGTTATAATTTATAGTTTAGTAATATACGTTTAAATACATTAAATATATATAATAGATATTTCTAGAATTTCCCTTTAAGATTCGGATTCTAGAAATATCTATTAATTCGACAAAATTCCTGTCTTCTTAATTAGAATCATTTAAAACATTATTAAGAATAGTATATTTAATAGTAAGATATTGATGATTTAATTTTTATTTTATATGATTGGGAAAAAGTCGTTCCGTTTAACATGATTTTATTAGCGAAATAAATTTCTTCACTTCTCATTTGTTTATATTTATGCATCAAGATTATTATTGTAAGGAAACATTAAATGAGAAATCTTCCAATAAAGCCAATAGGCAGAAAAATTTTTTTAAAAATTTTATTCATGTATAGATTTTTACTATTTTAAAATGCAGAATAATTTCGCTCTTCTTTAAAATATCAAGCATTGATAATTGATAAAACTGCAATTTTGAAAGCAGAGATCGTATTCAGAGATACAAAGGGTTTATTTTCTTTTGCGCTACTCTTTCACGACAGAAGCTAAGCAATACAACTGATAGCATGTCATGCATTAATTGATTAGCTGTGCTGAAAAGTAAAATAATTAATAATAAAGGAAGATTTCCACAATAAATGTGTGTTTTAAATATGAAAAATTGTTAAAAATTCAGAAGCATTGTCCTTCGATAAGTAAGTACTGAAAATTTGATTGACAACTCATTCAGTCTATCAGCAGCTTGTCTTTTTAACATTTCCTGGTATTCTGAGTGATAACAGTTTGATTTCGAAATACCTTTTTGGGTTTTTGATTTTTCTGGCACTGCTTCAAAGGATATCACTAAATTGAATCATCTTTATTTATTATATATCTATATTATATATTATATATAATTATACATCTTTAATTTTAATTTGAGTGTTCGAAAGCTACTTTCTCAATATGTATAAATCTAAAAATTCTAAATTCTATAAAAATAGATAGTAATTTCTCTATACCGGAGTTCTCTCAAATTCAAATGCTTATTCCAAGTATCATTCAAATCATTTACGAGAATTAAAGTAGTTTTAGGTTTACTTGATATGCAAACATTTAAAATTAACTGTAATGCATTTAAATTTAAATATAATTATTTAATTCATAAAAAGTATAAATATACTTCTATTTACATACAATTTATAATCTACAATTTACTTAAAATTTTTATTCATTTCGTTAAAGCGCATGAATTTTTTTATATTAGCTTAAAAAGTTATTTATTAACGATGCATTTAAAATTATTGGTAAGAATTGGAGCTTTAAATAATTCATGTTCAATATTAAAGATTTCAAAAAATATACATATAAAATAATTTCGGTGATTGTTACAGTAAAATGCAGCTTCAGTTACTTGTAACAGGAACGCTACTGAAAAAGCATTAACTTTAAACATACCACAAATAAATTCGCTACAATTTAAGAAAAATTGTAAGCCATTTTTATAAACATCAAACCTCAAATATTTGATTAGTTGATTCTAGTACACCTATATTTATTGGATATTAAATCATCTTACTGAACGACAACTGTCAATATTTAAAAATATCGCCAAATAAATGAATATCAAGTAGTTAATGTATCGTCGAATATAAATATTCAATATAAATGCTGCCACTATTCCATTTAATAGAAAACATTTATGCTATTTTTCACTAGTGCTTCAAAATTTGGCGAGTTACTACTAGTTTGGGGGTGAGTTTAAATTAAAAATAAAATGTGAATGTTCATTTTTGATGTGAAACACTGACTTTTGTACTTATTCTTTTGAACTTTTCACTCTAGATTCAGCCACTGGATTCATTTGCATCAAAAAATGTATTGTTCATCTGGTGAAGAAAGTTGTATTCATTTGTATTACGTCCCTTATATGTGAGAGTGTCCCTCCTATATATATATATATATATATATATATATATATATATATATATATATATATATATATATATATATATATATATATATATATATATATATATATATATATATATATATATATATATATATATATATTTGTATATATTTATCATATATTTTCCACCCAAACATATATATATCGCTGCTATGTTCTTCATAAAATAATAATGTATAAGTATATATGAATAGATCACGAGAGAGAGATTATACATATTGGATATATAATATATACAACATAAAACGCGTGTATATATTTGCGACAAAAATTATTTTGCCTATCTTTGTGAAGATTAGCTTTAATTTTCCAATATTTCTTCAAGATGATTGTAAACAATGCATATAATCAAATATAAGATTGTATCTTTGCTTTCGCGGCAGATAAAATCTCCTATTCATCTACTATTTTGTCTGCTTTTCTTTGCGTTTGCTATTTTTGTCGTCTGGTGCGAGTATATTTATTATAAGTACCTAGAATATTTTTACTAATTGAATAAATAACAATAATCATGAAACATCAGCATTATTATAAAATAAATAACAAATATTTTTAGCGTGACAAATTTATATACTATTAAAAACAGTGACATGTGCATCTGCAACTCCGGGATTGACAATCCTTCTCACATTCTTCTTGAATGCCCATTTGTTTCACAAGAAAGAAACTAGCTTCGTAAGGACTTGAATAACAGATGGCCTTCCGATTTTAGCGGGCCTAGTGAAGAAAGAGACTTTTGTACTTTTTTTTTTTAATTTATCAATTCTGTACTTAAACTCCTTTTTTGTTTTATATCTAATTTTTTCTCTCTGTTTTCTTTTATTTCTTTCATTTGTTTTCTTTTTATCTTACGATTTATCTTTAATTTGTTATACCTTTCGGACCCTGTGTGATATTCTTTGGTGAATTTGGTGAATACATACATACATACATACATACATATATATATATATATATATATATATATATATATATATATATATATATATATATATATATATATATATATATATATATATATATATATATGAGTGTTACTCTAAAATTTTTGCAATACGCGCAGACGAGAATTTACAAAATAAAAATAACGGTTTAATTTTAAAGTACATAGTATTTTGACGCAGAAGACGATTTTTTACTGACTTACTTCAACTTGTTTAGCCTGGAATAAATTTTAAACAGAAGGGAAAATGAAGTTGACGCGAGAACATTTTCGCGATATGATTTTCTACTATTTCAAAGCAGGTTTAAATCAAGAAGAAGGCGTTCAACGGTTGCATGGTTCAACGGTTGGTGATGAATCTCCAGCTCGTGCTACTGTATTCAGATGGTTTAGAGAATTCAGAAGAGGTCGCAATTTTCTTTAGGATGAAGAACACACAGGAAGGCCGCCGTCGGCAGTAGTCCCGGATAATGTGTCTGCCATACGAAAATTGTTAATGGATGGTAATCGCTGTACCCATCAAATGATACAGAAGGAACTTAACATTGGATCCACAATCATACACAAAATCATTCATTAAGAATTACATATGAAAAAAGTAGTTTGCCGTTGGGATCCCCATAATCTAACTGAGTATCGAAAAGAAGAGCGTATCAGAATCAGTAAAGAAACTCTTAATATGTTGAATGATGATGGCCACCGCATCATATCTAAAATTGTAACAAGTGATGAAACCTACATACCGTTTTTTGACGTTCCAACACGTCAAGAAAGCAAAGTATGGGTCTTTGAAGATGATCCCACGCCGACAATGGTGAAAAAACAACGTGCACTGAAAAAAGTGATACATGCCGTTTTCTTCAACGAAAGTTGAGCATTTTACATAATTTGCATAATTCGGTAAGATGCGTGTACCCTGAAATTTGCATAATTTTCTGGCCACTTCATCTTGGTGTTGCATTTTCAATATCGGGCAGTGTATATGTGTAAAAGTATTATTTATTCTCATAATTTTTTATTGTTAAATTTATAGGTGGTGTTCCAAGCTTAACCAATTATAGTGAAGAGGCTAATTGTTAAGAATATAGAATATGTAAAGAAGGTAGATTGTAAAGAAAGAGAGAGAAAGAGTCGAATATGTAAAAAGAAGGCAGATTGTAAAGAAATTAAAAGTATTATCTAAATTGGAAAAATATATGCATTTTGTTAAATAAAGATTTTAGAATAAACTGTTCTTGGTCTAGTTAATATTTTCAAGATAGAATATTTCTTTACCTGGGAAATAATTGTTCTGAATTAACGTTGAATTCTTAAAAAACAATGCATGACTTTGTTCTTTTTATGTTGTTTCTTAAGAAAAGGGAAAAAAATTATAAATTTGACAGTGCAATCAAAACTAAAGTTAATAAATTCAGAAACAATCTCACTAAATATTTTTAAGTAAGTGTCATACAAATTTTAATACTTTTCTGTTAGAAATACACAATTCATTATAAGCTAGAACTATTAATAAAATTAAGAATTTTTTCTTCATCAGTGCCCTAAGTCAAAAGATGATTTTAAATGCATAAATTCTCATATTAATTTCTTGCATAAAACCAAATTTAATTTTTACTTTAATTGGAATTTCATTAATAAGAAGCATTTACTTAATGAAATAAAAATAATGTGTAAAATATAGAAATGTTATTATACACAAAAATTGATAGTTTAAGTTCATGAGTGTTAAGTAATGTAGAAGTGTGTGATTCTCTCTCTTTTAATGTTAAGCAAAACAGATTAATATATTGCTAATATGATTATTTAAATTATGGCACCCACAATAATTTGATTAATATACTATATCACTCATGTATAAACAATTGGGGAAGGTTGTAAATATTTATTTGCTTTTTACTTTATTTTTTTTTGTTTTGCATGTTAATTTCAATATAATCTGATTTTTATCACATAACCAATGATTTATAAATTTTGCTTAATTATTTAAGTATTGCTTTAAAGAATAACGAATTCGTCACAATTGAGTTTACTTTTCAAAATGGAATGCAAAATAATAAATTGTACGCATGACAATTATTTGATTTATATAATATGCAACAATACAGCTTTAAATGAAAAAAAATCTTATCTATTGTAATAATTTACAAAAGCTTCCTTCTAATTTCATGATTCCAAATATCCTTTGTTATCAATATGAGCTATATACATCTAATGTAGACAAACCTATAAGAATAGCCAAGTTTTGATCTGTTTTGGAAATCAATCTTGGTTCCATCTTGGCCGCCTAGATAGATCCAATGTAGCGTGCTAAGGTTGATCCTTTTTTGCTACCCAGATTGGTTATATAACGAAATGTAGACCATAAATGAATGGAACAATATTGACTGCAAATAACCCTAGTAGCAGAGGCTGAGTGGTACTACAGTGGCCATTTACCGGTTTCATTGGTAACTCACTTGACACCGGATTTTTTCACCGGTGTGTGCCCATTAACTTACACATGACACGGTCACTGTATTTTCTACCGCCTATTCTGAACGACACCGTCGTCGGCCACTGATAGAGTGGTCGCTGGTCGTCGGCTGCAGCATTTACCATTGAGATTGAAGGAAAGTAAAATCATGCGCAGACTTATTAATAGGTCTACGCATGCGTGGCGGCCATATTTAAAATCTATTGTTTACTTTAATTTTCTCTGTATATTTATTTCCACTGGGTAGTTAGCTATTCTTAATTGTCTTACGAGGAATTATATTTTACAGAATTTTTTGGTAAGTACTATCAGTTTTTTAAATAAATAACGAGTATATATCCTTAAAATTAAATATATTTCCTGTAATTAATTATGTCACATTATTATCAAGCTAATCATTGTATTTGTGCAATTAAGTTAGAATAAACATTGCAAACAGTCTATTTTAAATGATACAAAATAACTTTATTGTGAAATTATGCTTTAATTTGTTCATTGTTTTTGAAATTTATAAATACCCATAATATCCATTAATAATCTACAATTATTATAACAATTAAAAAAATTTTAATGCATACTTGTATCGTACCGCATGGTAAAACATCCATAAAGTGTTATGTTGACAATTTTTTTTGTGTATTTTTGGTATGTGTTATTTTTAATATGACTTTTTTTGTTTTTGTTTCTAAGATTAATATTTGAAGCTTGGAAATGAACAGGTTAGAATTTTCATATAAATTAAACGATCAAAATATTTATTCCAGACGGAATAAATTTCGTAAAATCCAATCTAATGTAAAAAGACTAATGTAAAAATCTAATGTAAAAGCTTTTATTAAACAGAGTAAAAAAGTATTGTTTTGAGTGTTACTATTTTATAACTGGAGAACTAAATTGTTGATTGGGTTACTTTATCATTCTCAGCAAAATTAGTAATAGATAAAATGTCTTTGAGACCTTAAAGATGATCAAATTCTATTTTTGATAAGAAAGTATTAAGTTATGTTTACAGAGTAAGTATAATTATCTTCATATACTTTATTTAATTCATATCTATTTTTTATAACCTTCTATAATCAAGGTGAGATTCATTGCAAGTTTACATTTAATGATAAAATTCATATCAGCAAATGAAAATGGTGGTATATAAAATTTGGGAAATAATATGCAGTAATGATTTCTTGACTTGCATTCAAAATTATAGAACTTTTTGGAAGCATCTCTCAAAATTGTAAAGAGGTATTCCATTTTTGTTTTTGTAATCATTAGGGATCAACACTTCCAGTTTACTAAAACTTGAAACATGTAAAAATACTTTATTAAATATTTTAAAAATAGGTTCATTTAAAAAGTATTAAATGGTTAATTAATTAATAAGATTTTTGAAACTTAATCATACTCTTCTATATATATATATATAATGCCTTGACAGGATTTTGCAAAAAGTTTGCATGTTACATATAAATATTGTGTTTTTCATAATTTTACCAAATATGTGAGCTTCAAAGTGAATCATTGTTTTTATAGAATAAACTTTGATTAAAAGAATATAAAACAAAATATTTTTAACAAAATGGTCAATAACAATCTATTTACAATTAAAAAACTACTTATCCTAAAAACAGAAACAGAATTTATTCATTAAATATTTTTCACATAGCTTTCAAGTTGTAGAATTCGTAGAGGAAACAGGTGATAAAAGTGTGGCAGTTGTCGCATCTAATTGGATGGATGGAAATATGTGTTACTGGCCTCCTTATAAGACGCCTAACAGAATTAGGCGTGCTATTGAAGACTTTGAAGTTCCTAATGAAAATTGGATGAAGGTCTCATGTCGTTGCCTGTCATCTTGTGGTTTGTTATTATCTTGGTTTTATTAGCTATGATTTGTTCATACTTAAGTTAGTTATATTTTGTAATTACTGTGTTCATCATAAATATTATTACAATTTTGAAAAATTCTGTGTATTTTTAAATTTCATTTAATAAGGAGATTAATAGTTTTTTTTCTTTGTAAGATGTGGATTTTTTTAAGTTTAATTTTAATATTTATAATTTTTCTTTTTAGTAATAAAGTAATAATAAATTAGTAATAGAGTAATAAAGTTCTTATCCAAAAATGAAAAAAGAAATGCCAGTTTCTTTGTTTTACTAGTTGATCAATGATAAATTTTAAGGAGTAAGCCAAAGCAATATATTAATATAAGTTATGATGCAAATTTTGTAATATATATAACAAAAAAATAAAGTTTAAAAACATTAAGTTTCTATATAAAAATATTTGACAGGTAAATTAGCTTTAACATGGATTTGGAAACTGGAACTTCATTTGAATTTATTTTTCTGATATTTTGTTATTATTTTCAGATGACTATTTTGACTAGTAAAGGTGGAACAAGTTCCAGTGATGTTATAAAAAGAATTCTGATGGAACTGATGACGAACAAGTTGTCAAAACAATACAACTGGAAGGACAGTAGAGGTGTAAAGCATCCCTTTTCCACCCTTCAGAATGTTATGAATTTGATAACAGGTTAGCATTTTGTTTTTAAACTTTCTAAAGCTAACTGCTTGTAGAAATAAATTTTAAAAGTAATATAGTGCAATATGAAAACATTAAATTCAAACGTAAAAGTTTATGAATTGAATTTAATCAAAATATTTCTAAATCATAATCACTGTAACAAATCATAAGAACATAATATTTCATGTTTCTGAAATAATTTTAATTGCATATTTTTATTATTCTAGGTTTAACGTATGTAATTTAAATTTATATTGTGTTTGTAACTTAAAATTGGGAAAAATTGTTATTTTCTATTTTCATTTATGGATTACTTTTGTATTTTTTAAATGCCAAGTTTACCATTGGATCAAAATGTTAATTGTAGTACATAAATTAAATTTAATAAATTTATTTTTTCCATAAATTTAAATCTTAATTTTAATATTTTAACAACTTAAAATTTAATTTTTGTGATATTTCCATGTAATGTTAATAATATCAATTATAAAAATGTTAACCTTACTTTGTTTCTGATGTTACTTTATTTAACATTTATATGAGTAAAATTTGTTTATTTGTAGCTTCTACTTGCCACCATGTCAGCCGTATAACAGATATGGATGTACAGCAGGACATCAAGAAATGGCTGATGCGTGCTCCAGATAGAGATGGGGGGGCACTTGAAATGGGCTTTGGAAAAAGCCCAGTCTAATGTTAATATGTTATAATAATAATAATAAAGATTTATCTTTTGTGAACATTTTGTTTTTGTGAATAAATTCATAAATATTGAAGTAGATAGTTTAACAAATATTAAAATAAAAAATGCTGTAAAATAGGGACACTTTATCTGAATATATAACTGAATTTTTAATCTTATTACAATAATGTATTTAATACACTTGTTACCAAAAATTTGTAACTCATTTCTTTTATCACTTTTAGCTCTGCAAATATTGCTTTTAGAAATGTTCTAGAATATTCATATTTAAGTCAATTTTTCAACTATTAATAGAAAATATCAATATATATATATATATAAAACATTAAGCTAAGACCATAGAATCAAAGTTGTCTGTTCTATATTAAAATATAGAATCAATGTTTTATTTTAAATTTATCAAATGTATCTAGTTGAGAATAATTTATACCTATTTTTACAAATATATTAAAATTAATTGAATTTGTATGATTTTAATTTCTAAAACTGAATCTATGCACACATGTTAAAATATATATCTTATAAAAGCAATAAAAAAATTTAGATTTTTTGCAGTTAAATTTCCAAAGTTAAATTTGCTAAGAAAACATTTTGAAAATCATAACAATGAACAATTTCCTAATTTATTTTTTCTAAAATTGGAAATTATTTTTTAAAATAAAATCTTAATGAATATTGTCTGTGTTCTATATTAAAATAACGAATCAATGTTTTATTTTAAATTTATCAAATGTATCTAGTGTAGAAAGGTTCTATAAATAATTTATACCTATTGTTACAGATATATTGAAACTAATTGAATTTGTAGGATTTTAATTTCTAAAACTGAATCTATGCACGCATGTTAAAATATATATCTCACAAAAGCAATAAAAAATTTAGATATTTGCAATTAAATTTCCAGTGTAAAACTTGTTAAGAAAACATTAGGAAAATCAACCTGCTAATTTATTTTTTCTAAAACTGGGAATTATTTTAAAAAAATCTTAATATTGTCATTTATTTGATTTTTCATAACAGTGAAAAAAATTAAAGCAAATCTATAAAACTGAAATTATTGAAAGTTAATTTTGTGTCCTGCAATGAAAACTTGAAAATACTGAAATGTCCTATAGTGAAAAAATATTAGATATTGGGTAAAATACATTTCATATTAATTTCACTTACATAACTGTACTATATAAATTATTACATTTTGAATTTATTTATAAGTATTAAAAAATCCTTTAACACAAATATTTTTTATCACTTAAAACACTTATAAATATATAAATATTTAAAATAAGTTTTCCTAAATATTGTCAGGCTTATCAAAAATACACTATTGTTAAATTATTTTTAACGATAGTGTATTTTTTATATTTAAGCCGGAAAACAGCACAGGTACACGAGTAGAATACAAAATTGAATGGCAAATATCATCGATGCACTCACTCCCTTTTCATCGAATTTTAAAAAAGTCATCGGGCCATACGCCATAAACTCATCACACCGTGCACTTCAACTGAACGGGCGGCGACACCGCAGCCGCTCTCTGGCCGAGGTGACAAAAGGTCCACTGTTCCATGCACTTTTGCCGCACAGGGGCCGCTGAGATTCCATCGGTTCAAGTCGTTAACCCAATCACCACCCCAGTGTTGAATTGCTACTAGGGAATGGATCTATGCAATGCCATGATTAGCCAATATAAAGCTAAGATATTTTGTTACTTGGATGGTTTAACACATTCTATTTGATACTGCCTAAATTGTTTTTAATTTTATTAAGAGTCCAAAAACATGAATTAACTTACGCAAGGAAATTTTCATCACTTAAACAGCTAGATTCGTCACACGTTTTAGATATCAATAACTAGTTTATGTTAAAAGCAGATAGCTTACTCAAAAGTAGTATAAATGAAAATGTTTCGATTATTTTACTACTAGCATAAAAATGCTTTGAAGATAATGGAAAAAATTTTCACCATCACATTTTTAAGTTCTTGAAAAATTACCAATAATTATTATATCATCTTTTAATAACTCAATATTTTTCAATACATTTTAATTTAAGATTAAATTCTTAAAAGAACTTTTACTAATTTATCAAATGAGCAATTTTGTTTAGTACTTTAACACAAATTTAATTTAATTACTTATTGTTAAGAGATGAAAATCAAAATTTAATGCTAAAACATTTTAATGTGCTTAAATTTAAAAGAAAAACTTCAAATAATTTATTTATTTATTTATTCTAAAAAAGAAAGAAAGGGGACTCATACTTAGGAACAAAGCAAGCTATGGAAGGAGTTTTCAGTGTAAACAAAAACAAAACTCAGTTGACCGGAAGCCATCTCAAATACTTCCGGTTTTCTCTCTTCCCATTGAAAATCAATGCAATCGCAAAAATTTTTATTTAAATATTTTTAGGTAATTATTTCTGTTTTCCGTTAAAATCATAATTTTTAACAAGAGTGCAATCAGTGGTGATCGCGTAAATTTAAAAATTTTTTTTTTAATTTTTACTTAAATAATCCTGATGGATTACCATATTTTCCAAGGAATCGCTCTTATTAATTGGCGATATAAGGATCAATTGTTGATGAATGATGTATCGTAACCCACATTCAAACTCTTGTTATTATTTATCTCAATTGTTAATCATTTTCTTCTCTAATTAATATTTAAATTTATGCATTTATCCCAAAATTTCAGGAAATATATTTTGCGTGCGATTGAACTATAAAAAATTTTAAATATTAAGCAAGGTATTATTTATGCTTTCCTTTATTGTATTATAAATTTCATTAAAATTTTCTTGATCATGCTGGAATATATGAATTGGTATCAATAATGAGTAGAACAAAATTGTTATGATGTATTTATTTACTTGTAATTTATATTAATATTTTAAACAAATCTTGGTTTTCAGTGCAATTAAAACTTAAGTCTTATTTTTAAGAATTGATTTAATATATATTTAATTAAATTAAGGATTGTAAATCGGGCTCCATTGGAAATTTGATCATCTTCAATTGCGAAAATAAATTTGTTCCAGCTCGCATATTGCAACCAAATGCTACGCAACAACTATTAGCTTTATTTACTTTCTGCGTTTCAAAAAAATTATTGGATAATTACTTTTAAATTAATATTTCTCAAAAGCAATGGAAACTACAGAAAGCAAGCACGATGGTATAAGACAATAATGGAATAGTAGGCAGGAAGTTTCGTGCTGGAAGTTTTTTAGATCTCCACGGTAGTAGCGCCCTCTATTCTACGCTTTACAGAAATTTCCATCCATAAAATTAAGCTTTTAGATTTTCATTCGAGTTTAGATCAATATTATTAAGCATCCAAGCTATTTATAAGCCTTCCAACATATAAAGTAAATGAGTTAATCTTTGAAATCTGGCAATATCGTAAGCGTCCAAAGCGTTCAAAGTAAGCGTCTGAAATTCGTTAGAGAAATTATTCACAATTTATATCTATTATTTTTGTAATATTAATAATCCAATTGTAAAATAAAGCTACTTGTACAGTATAATTAATTGTGAATATTATTTTATTTAATATTTTCTTTTTAACACTTGTGCAAATGGCATTGCTTTGATTGGATTACATTTACACTGAAATAACATAAAGGTAATTACATTTAAAGTATCAAATTTTCTTTTTAATGCTCTATTAAATTATCTAACAAATAATTTAAGTGAAACATCACTTGAGTAAATTATATTTTGCTTAAAATATTTTAGTTTTTACTGTGTAATTGGAAATAAAATGGCCGAATTGTTATTTTATTAATTGTTAAAAATTTAATGCGGAAAACTTGTGTTATTCCTAATGATCTAACCATACATGCCTAAACTAAGTCCATGAGTCTTCCAAGAATCAGACAAGAAGAGGACTGTTTAAAAGTCAAATTTATCAATGCATGCACAAGTGAATGCATCTTAACTTGTTAAACTGCCTATTATCAGTTAACTTATTGTTGCGAAAGATTAAAACGTTAAATTATTTAAACGTTTGTTATAGTGACTTCAAAATGTAGAGTTTGCGCAACCCCTAGTTTGATATTTTTCCAGAATCTAGGAAATTCGGAATTTTGAGTTTTCTCCTGGAAATTTTTTCATTTCTTAATTAGATTCTTATTTTTGGTAAGCAAAATTATTAACTATATGTACACTTCATTTTTTTCAAGAGTGTCACAGAAATTAACAAAAAACCATTTAAATGTTAATTTTTGGTGTGCCAATTAAATTCAAGCTGGACTATAATTTGAAGTAAAATTTTCAGCAAGAAACAGGCAATGAAAACTTTTTTATATATTAATCGCTTTTAATATTAATGAAATTAATTTAAAAGTAGCATTTATTGTTATAAATAACATAATCGCAAACATTGTTATAATTGTTTTTAATAGTTTAAATCTTAACTATTCTAAGAATAGAAAATTAAATGCAGAAACTTCTTTTTATCACTGATTAAACAGTGATCTAAAATTAGTATATCAATATGCAGCTCTGTTTAAAAGAATGTATCTTATAGGAAAATTTAAGTCACTGAAACCATCATAATTTTTAAGTCTATTTTGCATATTATAAAAGTATATTAATTTTATTAAACTTTAATTTAGTATCAAATAGACAAAATTGCACATATGAAAAGTAATTATTTTCCTTTTACTACCTTTATGGTCAAATTATTGTTAAATGTAGCTTTCTGTGAACAATAACTTGATGCTAGGAAATTTTAAAGCATCATCAAATTTGTTGATCATTGCTATCTGTATTAGTAATGATCTGAAAATAAGGAGTTGTCTTAAATATAATAACATAAAGACTATTTAGTTCTGTATGTAGTGACAAGTTACCAAAAATATTAATATTAATTGCATGAAAATTAACTGAATTTAATGAAAAAATTGGGTGATTAAAATAAATTGCAAAGTCAAACATGTATCCAAGCAGAACTTCAAATAAAAAGTTGTTATATCTTATGAGTATTACATACGGGGCTATGTAGAATTTGTGAACTGAAATCTAGGATTACATACATTATATATATAAAATCTAGAAATAAGTCTAATCAACTATAAATACAACTGATTCAACTATACCTAAGAGTTCCTCTATACCAAACAGGCATTGCAAACCGTGGTGGAATTATAAATGTTAAAAAGCTTATAAAAAACAAAGGAAGTTAGGGAGTTACTTCAGAGATACTTCACAATGGAGAATCTTATCCCATTTAAGAGAGCAAAAGCATTCGCTTATTATGGAAGTAAGAAGGAATCCTGGTCCTGCTATGTATCTTCAATAATATCTTCGACATCCAGTAAATAGTTGTGGAGAAAGGTGAAAGAAGCCAATGGAATTTATAGGGAATTTGCTATATTTTAAAAACTTGAGCTACTGTATACTCTTCTCATATAGATATTGCTAACGTCCTTGGTGAAATATTTTCTAAAATCTCAAGCTCCGACTCTTATAGTCTTTTGTTTTTGAGGACCAAGAGTTGTGTTGAGTGAGTACCAATTTGCTTCAACCATCGAAAAGACTTACCACACAACTGTAAATTTAGAATATTTGCATTGAAGAAAGCATTACAGCAGGCCAATAATACCAGCTCAGGACCTGACAGAATTAGTTATCTTATGCTTCAACATTCAAGTCCAGACTCTGTTGAATTTACTTTACTTGCTTAGTTGGATCTGGACTGAAAATAAATTTCCATATCAAGAAACAATAGTGATTTCTATCCTAAAGGCTGGTAAGGATCCTTCAGAGTCTTGGACGACCTGCAGATACTATGCCAGGGGTCTACTATATGATTAATAGAGAGACAATTACAAATATTATCAAATACATCTTGGGGTCCAAATCACACATCACTCCTTCATGTTTATCAGTTATTGATTTTATCCCACTTTGACTGCAGATGTTTATGGATTCGCTTGGTCTTCTGTTTTGCGAGGACTGGACATTATCCATCACTCTGCTTTGAGGATATGTTCAGGCGCATTCCTCACATCACCTTTCCAGAGTCTATATGCAGTTTGCCAATAGCTGTCTTTAGACCTGAGACGAATGCAGCAGCCTCTCAATGACTGCTAAGATCATATTGACCTCTCATCTTCTGATATGTTCCACGGTTCTTAATGCTTCTCTTAAGAGAAAATATGATGCTCGTCCAATGAGCATCCCACCTTTTCTCACATAAACCAAATCATATTTGTAGGTTACAGACTTATTTGATGTTTGGTTTTGGACAAATAATCCTTTTGCTCTTCTACCTTGGAATGATTCAACAATTACATTTCTTGATTTATATGCTCATCATAGAAAATCAGACCTAACACCTAATGTTTTTCAACAGATATTTTCTTCTCATAGCTGTCAATATGAATCGTACACATCTGTATTAACAAAAGGTTCTAAAACAACCAGACAAGTAGGCTGTGAAGTTTTTATGAATAGTATATCAATGAGTTACAGCATACATTAGTCCTGCTCCATCTTTACAGCTATTTTCTACATGCTTCAGCATGTGAATGCAGATAACCATTGTCAATTTTGTGTGTACAATGACAACATGAGTATTTTTGAAGCTTTAAGGAACAATAGTTTTGCATGTCATTTTGTTGGTCGTTGAGAATTTTTAAAGCATTGGACACCTTTGCTGTCGAGGAATATAAAATAGTATTATTTTGAATACCAAATCACGTAGGATTTGATGGAAATGAGAGAGCAGATATACCTGCAAAGACTGCATTAACCAAATCCAATTCTACCATCAGTTCTGCTCTCTGATGTGAGAAAGGCTATAAAAATATTTGTTCACTCTTTTTAGCTAGAATCATGAATCATGCAGGTTGACAACAAACTGCATACCATATTTCCATGTCTCACTTCATTATCAATTTTACCATTACGAAGAGCTGATGTCTGTTTGACTCTCCTTCGTATTGGACACACACTTCTCACTTAGACATTTATTCTTAAGTGAATTAAATCCATGACATGTGATAAACTATATACTATTCATCATATTTTAATATGTGGAGCTTTTAACCAAGTACGTTTAAACTTTTTTTAAACTGGCTTTTTAACTTTGTTTGATATATTGGGGGAACCAACAAACAGAAACCTTTTTTACCTTTTTTAAAACAATAGGTTTTCTGCAATTAATTTAAAATTTAAGAGTATATCTTCATAATTTATCTAATTTTTCTGTTAAAATATGGATTTAAATTAATTATGTACCTAGTTTTTTGTGTTTCATTTTGATTTTAATATTACTTGGGTTTTTTTATAATTTAATAAATAATGAAAAGATTAATTTTATAAAACTTAAATTTTGGTGCAGCTTGTCCACTTTGGCCTTTGTTCCAGAAAACCCAACCAACCATACTCCTCAGCATTTTTTGTTAATTTGTATGGATTGTCAAATTAGTCTTACGTTATAAAGCTCTCTCTGTATATGTTTGATTTGATTCATTAGCAATCCTAAAATATATATTGCATACATATAAGGAGCCAAAAGAAAGAGAAAAAGGATTCATATTATATAATGTATTTTTTAAGAAAAGAAAACCTTTACAGAATTGATTTAAAGGGATTAAATTTCTTTAATTTAAAATTCATATTTCATCGATATTAATTTCATTTAATTCTAGCTGTGACACTTATTAAATAATTGATTCAGATTAACAATGAATTATTTAATCTTTTTAAAATGCAATTGCTTTTTTATAAATTCTTTAAATTATAAAAATATCATTAAGTCTTTTTCAAAGATATTTCTTAATATAAATTGTTATCTATCAAGCATTTCATTTATCAAATGTTTTTATTTAGTGTATGGTAGATATTCATTAATATTGAAATATAACACTTTCATTCCTAATTAAAAAATTTTCCTTTGAATAGTTTTATGTGCATCAGTGTACAAGATAAATTGTTTCAAAATTATTTCATTTAAAATTTGTATAATATTATAATGTGATCTAGAGGATATTTCTGTGACAGATTTAATATAAAAATTTTTTGAATAAATGCGTGGTTGTTAAGGTTATTGTCAAGATAAGAGTTGAAAAACCTTTTTGAATTTATATAGTATTTATAGAATTGAAAGTTGAATTATTCAGAAAAATAGTACTTTTTGGTTGCATTTTATTTGGACCCATCCTGGTAAAACTGAGTATTACGGTCTGACTTTGGCGAAATATTTTTTCGCCAAGCACATGAGACAAGCGTTTTTGAAATTGATTGGCAACCCAAAAAGGGTGCGATTTCGATGTACGTGCTTGTTATCTGCCCTTTTGTAATTAGCTTCCAGATAAATCTTCGGTAATCGGGTTAATCCACATATTTGGCGACCGTTTTTATTTTGCTCTATTTCATTTTCGTTGTGATTTCCAGATGAATATTTTTACGGCATGGATGGACGTTGGCCATTTTGTTGATATACACTTTTTTAAATAATTATTTTATTTATTACTTTTTGCAATTTATTAAAATTAATTTGATAAAAAATTATTGAATTTGTAACAAAGATATCAAATATAAAATCATGAAAAACTCATCGTCTGAAAAGTAATATGCAAAATTTTGCGATGTTCATCTTTGGTTAATTTTAAACACTTTTATCGAGAAAGTATATGATTATTTTTAAAATATGACATTAATTAACCATAGAATTATTTTTTTCACGTTTTTAAATTCCGCGTCCATTTTTGTTTGGCGACGTGAATGTTCATGTCGCCAAACATAAACAATTTGGATCTTGATGATAATGGAAGCTCACTCCGATTATGAAAGATTAACCTAAATAAAATGAAATATGGGATATAAAATTAGGTTCACCGATCAATAAACATGCTCTAAGATGGAGATTAAGTGCCATCGCGTTTTAAAAAAATCTGAGATTAATTAGCTGTGCGAAGAGAATTAGATTGCTCGAAGTTGTGCAGTTCAGGTTGGCAAGAAAATTTGAAATTGCACCAAACCTTTATGAGTAGGATTTTACCATTGCAATAAGTTGTGGCTTTGAAATAAGATTTTACCTTACATTTTCTAAAAAATAAATGTATAAAAGAACAAAGAAGCAGCATTCCCAAAGCTGAATTCTGTGTAAAAATGTAAATCACAGTGAGTATCAACTGCGATTCTTACAAAATATAATGTTACCCTAGTACAAACTTAAATTCATATATTCAGTGCTTTTAAGTTTTAGTCTAGTACGGTTTTATTTAATTTTCTTATCACCATATTTATCATACATTTAAAATACTTGTGCATTATTTTCAACTTTATTTTCTGCTATGCCTTACCGGCATACTCCTATTCCATTTATCACAAACACTTAAAGTTTTACTTTGCCGATCTGGCATTTCGAATTTCATGATTAAATTAACTTACTGTATACGCATGCCAGTTCGTCAAAGGGGGCGTATCCCAGGTGTTTTAAAAACACTGGTTTCAGAAAATCAAACTCGGGTGTCTGATGGTTTTGGTTGGAAACTTTTATGTTCATCGGTATTATAATTTTACTTATTTTTGTTAGTAATGAATTATTTAATTGGAATATCTTTATCTATTCTCAAATTTTAAACTTAATTTATATTATGTAATTTATTTTTTTGTTTAGTATAAATAAATTAAACTTGTTACTTTTAAGCAAGTCAAATTATTGGCATGTTATTAGTTTCTTATTTATTAATAGAACGAAATACTGTAGGTATTTAAACTAATAGCTAGCATTCCATTAACTGCATTAAAATTTAATATTTGCAGCTCTGCTTATCGTGGTAATTATTTTGCCAATTAGCCTAATGGTGGGTATTGGTAAAAAGACATCTGCCCACAGATATTTAAAAAGTAGTATAGACTGACATATAATGAATTAACACATTTGAATGTGATAGTCTAAAGAATATTAAACAAAATTGAACTTAAAATTATATTGTAGAAACATATTTTTGTAAATAATATGTTTCAGATAACAACAATAATGTAATCATGTTTGAAATGTAATTAGAAAGTGAATTAAAGAATTTATGCACAAAACAGACTACAAAATAAAAGTACATGAAATTAGGGGGAAAAATTATAAATCAATAACTGTTAAGTAATAATTTTATAAAGCTTATAGTGAACAAAAATATTTTTGCGAAAGTAGAATAAATTATGAAGAAAAATTTAATGAAATGGATTTCAATATGAAATATAGTATATTGATTTAACACATTTAAGAGAACTAAAAGATATATATATTTTCCCAACCTTAATTTTTTGTGTGCCATTATGTAGTGATACTTTCAATATTTTATATAGAAATTCCTCTGAAAATAGTACATTGTTGAAATAACATATTTAAGTTAAAAGAATTATGAACAAAAGTATAAAAAGTAATGATTTTTTTATTTCAATCATAGGAAATTTTATTTAATGTTACTTTGATAATTTTTCTCTGATATGTAAGCATTCTTAAGTATTAAAATTTATTGTTTTTCTTTCTTCTATTATGTTCCTTGGCGCAGCATGTCCATTTTTGGACCTTGCGCTATAAAACCCAACCAACCATTTATTATCTTCCATCCAATTTTTATTTTGCTTTAATGGAATAAAATCACTATTTGTTTAAAAAAATATTAAATAACACATTCTTTCTTTAAAATAATTAACTAGTTACAAAACAAATGGTCACTTATTAATCAAATACCTTTTCAGCTTTCTTTTACATTCCTGATAATTTCAATTATATTGATATGAGCTCTTGAATCAGAATGTTTCAAATGGAAATTATAGTGTATTTTTAAATGAATAATGCCTCTTTTTTTGTATAAATGAAATTCGTAGAATTAGAAAACACTTCATCTCTTGGTAAATCCTTGCTGTTAAAATTTATTACTGTAAGAAAATCTTTAAATAATATTAGAAAACAATTAATTATAACTCAATTAGAATGTGAGCAAGCAATGTTCATGAACACAAACCAAACTTGCGAATGCAGTTGTCAACAAATTAAGTCAATTGAAGTAACAGGCACATTTGTTTACTTACAATGGAAAATTAAGAGATACTAGAAGTTCTTCTCTGATAAATAGTCATGTATTTTCTAACAGCCAGATCATTACATTGTAGGACTTAAAATGTGTTAAAATCATCATTCAAGTAATTCAGATGATCATTTTAGTCTCATGCAGATAATATGCAAAGTAAGAGTTTTCTGTAGTATCAAGAAATAGTTATAGACTCATAATTGATTTTTATTAATGTAATAAAATTCAATTCTAATATATTTTATTTTTTTATTATCTTGAATTTGTGTCTTATAATATCAAAATTATAATTCATTTAAAACATTAATATATTTTATTGTAAAAAATACATAATATTTCTGAATATATTTATTTTAAGCTATATGAAATAAACCAAAAATGAAGTATTAGACAAAGTAACTTTAATCTGTAGTTTCTGATGTGAATAGCAAAAGAAGTGTACAAAAATATCAGCTTTGATGATACCAGTTGCAAAAGGAATAAAATAATGGTTAGATAAAAATTTTTAAACGATTTTTAAAAATGTAACAGTATGATTAATTGAAATCTGTATCTTTATGAATTAGCTAAAGACTAAAAATATAAAGAGTATAATGCATAGCTGCTAACATGTAAAACTTGGCCGCACAATTAACATTCTTTTGATGAATTGTACGCTCTTATAGCTGTGCAAAAAGATTGTGTGTATTATGATGTTAGTCGAAAAATAGTTTCCTGCGCTGGAATGTAATTGGTTAAGAATCATAAAGTAAATGCTGCCTATATACAAGAAATTATATGAAAAACTTGAAAACTATTTTGTCTAATTTATATTTTTAGTAACAAAGAATACACTTATTGTTTTGATTTTAAGTGAGCTAATTTGTTTTTTCATCTGTTTTTAATTTTCATTTGATTTTGTTTCTGATAACAATGGTATACATTAGCTTAGTTTGATTTTAGAAGTTACTATATCTTTCAGAAATGTTCAAAGGTCCTTGAATGCTGGAGGGGCAATTATTCAGCATCGGTGCTGTTTCAGTTAATGAAGTTTAATTTTTTAATGTATATTTTTATATTTTATATTTACAGTTCTGCATTATTAATTTCAAATCATAAGATTCTAAGATCTTTCATTCTAAGAAAATTTTTTTTTACTTTAAATGAATGTATATTTTGTGCTTTTTGTATACGAGATTGAAAAACAGTTTGTTTTAAAAATTTTGAATGTTACCAGATTGGTTATATTGTTTTCAAATGACTAGAAAATTATCTTTAAGTAGATTATTAACCTTGGAAAACAAGAAGAATATGCTGATCAGATTAAAATTGATTCATAAATTTTTTAATACAGATAAAGAATATATTCTGATAGTATATGTCCTGATCAAATTAGCCATTGTATATAAAAAGTGTCTGAAAAGTAACAAATCAAGTTTAACTGATTTTAATTCAAACAAAACACCCATTGCTGTTGATTGAGTAGGAAGGGCAAAATATATTTCCTGTGTTAATCTTTTTTTGTAAGCCAATGATTAGCATTTCTTTGACTTTAAAACATTGAGATTTGGTGGTGAGCTTTTGACACTACAATCTGTATGGAATAAAACATGAATTCCATTATATGCAATATAAATACAATGAAATACATTTTCTCTAAATGGACAAAGTTTCACCCTAAAAATTTTTAGTAAAACTGTGTTAATCCTGTATTTATGCATGTACAAAAAATTGCTGTGTAAATAAAATCACACTTGAACTGAAATCAGTATACATTGATCTGCAGATATATTAGATATATTATCTAAAATAGCATTTATACATAATTATTCTCAGATCTCATTTGTTATCATTTACTTTAGCCATTGATAGATATTTCCAATCAATTCTTAGACAATAAAATTTTTTGAGATGCTTGATATAGAAATAATTTAAAATAAAATGGCCTCACACATTCTCTTCATAAACGCTTGGCAAGTTTGGATTTTGTATGCCAAAAAATTATTTCTCTTGTCACCATTCAAAATCTGAAGATTATATTTTTTGGAGAATAGAATAATATTTTTAAAATCACATGTTGAGGCAGTCACAAGAGATGCAATAATTTTGCATTATTTATATTTATAAAAAGTGGAAGAGTGCAGAAAAGCCATACTTTGTACCAATGTGGTCAACACCCTATGATGAAGCTGGCCATGTTGGTACTTTGCTCCATTTTCGTTCCATTTTCCTTTATTCTATTTTCTTTGAAAATTTAAACTATATATTGAACATTTTTCCATCTTACTATATTTCGTATTTTCAATGTATTCTCCATCTAATATTTGATTATTATTCTCAATTTGGTTTTTGACTAATTTTATAAATATGTTATTATTCTCCATTTGGTATTTTCAATGTATTATTCTCCATCAAGTATTTGATTATTATTCTGCATCTAACATTTGATTATTAATTTTATAAAAATGTACTATTAATTATATTTTAGTAATTCTATTTTAGCTGCTTTTGCATTGAATGTATTGCTAATTATAAGTGTTATATCTATTCTTGCATCTTTCAATTTTCGCTTACGATACTTCTAATCTTGTTTATATATATATATATATATATATATATTGTTTTCTGGAAACAAAAATTGCTATTTACATACATTGAAAGTTAAGTCTAAGTTAATAGATTTTTAATAATATCTAATGAAATACTTCCTAACATTAATTTAAAGTATTAAAACATTTTACATATTAATGCCAAATTTAAAATTTGATCATATATTAGTGTTATCATACCTTTTATATATTTATATTATGTTTTCTTATTTTTCTTAAATTTTAGAAGTGTAGATATTTAAATGTAGAATATATTAAATTGTTTTTATATTTTAATGAATTTTCAGAATGTCTGGAAAAGTAAGTAAATCGACTTCCATAGTGGATGAAGAAAATACTGACCCTGTTCATGTCATCACTGATCCAAGATCCATTACTGATCGAAGGCAACTTATTGAGTTAGCAAATAAAAATGTAAGAATATTTTAAATTTTGTTAAATTTTTTTATTCACAGTTTAATTTAATCATGTTTGTCATCAAAATCAAATTTGTATGAATTTTACTATCAAATTATCAAATTTCTGGATTATCATATATATTAGTATTATTAATTATCCTTTAAGTGTGCGTATGTTTTTTATTAAGAAATTCTATTTGGTTGTTTTAATCTATAATGTCTGTTAAATGCAAAATTTCAATTCTACCCGTTTATTAATATCTTCTACATGTATTTAAATTTAAAAGTATCCATGCTCTAATTACATTTAATGCAGAAAATAGAAGTTGATTATTCTTTACAGTACTTGCAATAATAATAGGTGAGTGATTTTATTAAATATCAGCAATAAAAATCAACAAATCACTCATATTTTCCAAAAGAAATTTAAAGGAAAAAAAAACTTATCATAATGGTAAGAAATAAATAAGTTTCTCACGATACTAAATATCAATTGATTTAAACAAAACAACAATTTGGGAAAAAATTATTTGGGAGGGATAGAAAAATTATAAATAATGGTGACCGTTTTAATTTTAGATTATTTTCTTTGAGTAATTGTCCTTATGATTATAATTCCCTGATATTCTTAAATGATATCTCGAGAAGAATTGTCAATATAATATCACCTGAGTTGGGTTTACTTTCTTTAAGTAAACACGGGTGTCACAATCCTGAGGTACTGCAGTGATCTGTCCTCTTCTTTCTTTTCTTCTTCGCATCTGGCCCATGTCTTCCATCAGTTCCTTTGTCTGACGTGAGAAGAAATGTTAAAATATTAATCTATTCTCTTAGGCAGGAGTCGTGGAACATGCAGGTCAATAATAAATTGCGTACCATATTTCCATACATCACCACATTAACAGTTTTACCGTCACGAAGTGCTGATGTTCGTCTGACTCGCCTTCAGTATCGGACACACACGTTTCACACATAAACATTTGTTTCTAAACGAATTAAATCCTTGGTGTGAAACGTGTGATGAACCATTCACTGTTTATCATATTTTAATTTCATGCTCATATTTTAACCAATATTGTTTACTCTTTTTTTAATTGTGATATTTTAACCTTATATGATTTGCTTGGGGAACCACCCCACAGGAACCTATTTGCTTTTTTCAGGGAAATAGGTTTTTTACATTATATTTAATTTGTGTTTTCTAAATTTTACAAGTATATATATTTTTGATTTTCATTTTATACTTTATCATTGGATTTTAATATAAAATATATACACTGATTTTTGTTTTTTTAAGTTTTAATGTTGCTTGGGTTTTTTAAAAAAATAATATAAATAAAATAAAATAATAAGAATAAATAAATAAATAAAATAAATAAAAAATTAATTAAATATATGCTTCAAAACTTTATTCTTGGCGCAGCATGTCTGTTTTTGGACCTTGCGCCATAAAACCCAACCAACCAACCAACCAACTTCTTTTCTTCTTTTCCTCCATCATTGTGGTTGCCTCCCAAGGAGTTGAGGGCTCCCCTTGAGTAGCTATTGCTGCTCTGTTGCTACTAACTCCTTCTTGGAACTAAATCACCCACATATTTGCTGTGTGTTGAGACCTGTGTTCCTGGAAAGAAGATTCCTGGTAATTGTGGCTCCCAGAGGCCAACACATTACTTTAGCCTCTACTTTAGGTAAATGAGAGGTATGCTGTGATCCTTAGTGCATCAATTGGCTTATGTGGATTAAGCGATCATATATCTGCTGAGTGACTCAATAAGGGTGGAGATCACTTCAGAGGTATATTGAAAGCATGTGGGTTCTTGTTAGCACTGGTGCAGTTATCCTGCATCCCCTTGTTGGGCCTAGTGATGGGTGGTCAGTCAGGCCTTGAAATAATCAACCATTTTTATGGAGTGTTCTTCTAATTTTTTATTCCTTATGGAGCAACAAATGATACATAATCAGAAATATTTTGTTATTAAAAGAACTGAAGGCAATTTTAATTATGTTTCCCCTTTCCTAATTAATAAGAGTGTCTTATTGGTACAGTTGGAAGTGTCAAAAATGTTTGCAAGATTAAATCTGCTGATTAATCTGAAAAAATTGAAGTTTTATCAGTTAAAAAGGCAAAACCATTCTAAAACTGAAATGTCTTGGTAATATTAGCGTTATAGTATCTTCCATAGTAAATTAAATTCTACATGGGGAATAATTTCAGCAGATTTATATAATGTTTCAGAATAAGAAATTTTGGATAATCTTGTTGACCAAAAACTACCACACTTGCAATGCATTACAAGCAAAAGAGATGGCACAGTTATAAAAACTAAATTCTTCAAACGTTACTCTACCTGAATCTATTAGAGCTGGTTATCTAAATTGCAGTGTTTGAATCTACATTCCAAACCTTTCATGTTGCTTTAAATGTTAGTGCTTTGGACATGTAAAAATTACTTGTAGGGTACCTTTGACTTATGCTTAGTTTGCTTCAATTGGACATGACAGCAGTTCATATCAATTATAAGAAAAATGTGTTAACTGCTGTGTTGAACATCCTTCTTACTCCCAGTCATGCCCAGCATGCATAGTAGAAAAAGAAATAATTACTGTGAAAATAAAACAAAATTTATATTACCCTGTAGCCATGCGTACCATGTCATCCCGTACCTTTTAACAAGGTATTGGCTATTCGCAAGTAGTCAGAAAAGTTGTGAAATCTTGTTGTACCCAAACAGATTGCTTTATGTTTTCCAATTCTAAAATTATCCTCAAATATTTTTAATGTGAATGTTACATAGATTCTGATAAGTTTTCTCCAAAATCTTTCACAAAATCCAAGTCCCAAAGATTCCAAAAATTGAAGCATGCAAGAGAACGGCTCCATAAATAAATTTTTTCAAGTAAAAGAATCCTAGATTCCTATAATGAAGGTAGATTTTTCAGATAATGAAATACACTTAAGTGAAAATTTGTCTGAATTCTAGATGACTTGCTCCAAGGCTAAAGCATTCAGTTTAGCTTAATGGTAGCCTTTGTTTCTTGGAACTGTTGAGATTTTTGCACTCATTTAGAAGAAATCAAAAAAATTATTAACTTCTATAATCTAATGTGTTTTGCCATCCAAAAAACTTTCTTGAAGCCTCAGTATTGTTTTGATTTGTGTGGTTATAACTGTGTGAGAAAATATGTTGACCATGATACAGTCTCTGGAGGTGTATGCATTCTTGTGTCTTGTAACATCCCTAGCTCTGTAAAATTCCTTAAATCAACTTTACAGGCTATTGCAGTAAGCATACATTCTATATCTCTCATTACTATTTGTAGCATTTATTTACCTCCCCATGCTGTTATCCAGAAAAGTGACTTAAACAAATTTGATCACTTACCTGCACCCTTTATTTTGCTTGGTGACTTTAAGTGTCTTAACACCCTATGGGGTAGTGATAATATGCATCCTTGTGGTCATATAATTGAACAGTTTATTTCTAATAACAATATGTCTTTTAAATTCCACAAATATAACCTATTTCCACCAACCATCAAGAACTTTTCATTAGATTTAGCAATTTGCTTTCCAGAAATTCTGCCTCCATTAAATTTTAATTTTGAAAGGGATTTATATAACAGTGATCATATTCCTATTATTATAAGCCAAACTGACATAAGTAGATCACAACTCTTTTACTCTTCTTATTCTTATTATCGTGCAAATTGACCACACTACATCAATTAGCTGTGGTTACTAACAGCATGGTTAGAAATGAAAACATAATGATGGTGTACAAAAAGTTACTGGCGCTCTTCTAGATGCTGCCAAAAGCACTATTCCCAAGTGTTATACACAAATATCATAAACTGTGGTGGAACCATGCATGCTAAGTGTCATTCAAGAAACAGAAAAAGTTGTAGGCTGTTTTTTGCCAGGGCTAGGGAAAACATAAGGGCTGGGACTCATCGCTTTGAGGTGTCGCGTGCCGCCTTGTCACCGGGGAGGGGAAGAGCGTGACGTCCCTGGACATCGACTGGCTGGCATTCTCTATGCTAGCTTGTGTCTGATCGCAGCTTACTCATTCATTTTGGCTTGTTTAATTATAATGTTTTCATTTTAAGCAAGAGTATTTTAAAGAGAAAAACATGACATTGTAAGCTGTTGCTACGTGTTCAAATAAGTATCAAAATACAAAAGGAAAACACACATAATATTTCATCGATTTCCAAAAGAAAATCAAATGCTTTCGAAGGAATGGGTGTAAAGATGTCAAAGAAGCAACAAAATCAACATCAAGAAAGCTAGAGTGTGCAGTGGGCATTTTGATTTGAATGAATATATGGACGACATGCCAAATCGACTACTTGGTTTGCCAGAGAGAAAAATATTAAAACCGACGGCTCTGCCTAATCTTAAGTTACTGGCTTTAAACATAACTCGAAATACTCCAAGCGAACAGAGACAAACAAAAAGAAGATTAGTAGAAGCAATTGAAAGAATTGAGTATGTGAGTCCACATAAATTATGTGATACAGATAATCAATGTGATGGTGACATTAAATGCCTTAAATGCAATGAATATTTAAAAAATATTGAAGAATTGAAAAAAAGAATAGTATGCACAGAAACTCAAAAATTTTGATTCGGTCATTATATTGAAAATCTTACGATTTTTGGCGAAATAAAATGGGATTAAATATGCCAAGTGCAGTTACTTTGAAAAGATGGTGTTCCAAGTTTAGTTGTTTGCCTGGAATTCTTAAAGATGTAATATTATTGTTGAAAAAATTGTGAAACTTTGAGCAATAGGGAAAAGATATGTTTTTTTAGCTTTGACGAAATGCACATAGATTCGAAATTGTGTTACGACTCTTCATTGGATGAAATATTAGGCCCATTTTGTAAAGTTCAAGTTATTTTATTGAGATGATTAATTTTCCCATGGAAACAGCCAACATTTATTGATTTCGACTGTAAAATGAATAAAAAATTTTTACTTTCTGTAATAGAAGAAGTCGAATTCACTGGTGTTCAAGTTCAAGCAATAATTTCGGATCTTGGCGTGTGTCATACCTTATGGTAAGAACTTGAAATAACTATAGACAAATCGTTTTTTCTTCGTCCTTCTAAAGATTCAATGAAGATATTGATTTTCGCTGATATGCATCATTATATCAAGTTATTGAGGAACCATTTTTTAGATAGTGGTTTAGTTTTGCGTGACGGTACAATAGTAAATTCTAGAATATTATGTGAGATATTGAATAAAGATGTCGGGGTAAGTAAAATACGTAAAAGAATTTCAGGATCTGATCAGAAGACATTTTTTTAATCAGTCTGGGAAAATAGTATTTTATTATTATTTAATCAGATGAAAATAATTTTCTTTTAAATTTATACTTCAGAATTTTACCATATTTTACTAACTTAATAAATTTTCTTCATATAAAACTTGAGCATTGCAAGAATTTTCACTATCATTATTTTATTTAGTTAGCTTAAAGAATGTCTCTTTTAAAGATTCTGTGAACAATATAGGGATTGATTTATACATGCTAGTACATTCATTTATTAAATGCCATAGATTGCTGGACAAAAGTATCATATTCATGGATAAAATTATTATGTGAATCTCTTTAAACAGCTTATTAGAAAATAACAGCAAACTTGCTTCAGGATGATAAATGTTGATTTATTGCATTAGATTTAAAATTCTGAAAGGAATGTACAAGTGTGTCAGCTTTTATCAATTTAGCTCAGTTCTCTAAAATATAATCAGACTATTTATTTGAAAAAATCCTAAGTTAAGCAGTACATGAAATAGATATTGTTAAATTATGTAATGGTTATGAAACAACTAGAATTAATTTAAATTGATTATCTCGTATATCTTTGAAAGAATTAAAAATGGCAATCCAAAAGGTAAAATTATAAATGAAAGCTCTTATGACTTCATTTTCAAGACTAAAGGTCTCTTCGTTCGTTATTATCAATGTCAGGATAATAAATTTTATTACTATTATCTTTGACAGAATTAGGAATAATTGAGAACAATCAATGTTATTTGCAATTCTAAAACTGAAAAAGTAGAAACATCCCAGTTATCATATTTCTCTGTTTATAATCCACTGCAGTATATTTCCTGCAAGATTTTTTTTTTTTTAATAAAAGAAATAAATCTCATAATCTGCAGCAATTTTTCCAGCAGTTAGTCAAAAATATATACTGCTGTTAATGTGGTGTCATATAAAATAAAAAGATACAGTATGATTAAAAATATAAAAAATTATACAGCAAAAACATATTTATTATTAAAAAAAATCTGATGGTGTGTGTGTCTGGGTCCTATTTGGAATTACTTGGTCTTTAAGTGCAGTAAACTAAGATGAAAGAACTAAATCAGTTACCAAAAATGATAATTCCTAGTAAATTCTAATAAAACTTATCAATTTTTAGTTTTTAATAACTTTTAAAACAAGGTTGGACATATTTGAAAATAAATTGTATTTGTTTCATTTATAATTGAATTAAAGTAATATACTATGCATTAGTTTTTCACTATACATTAACATGTTTGGTTACATTTCCCCCCCCCTCTTTTCCTCCAAATTTTTGAGTTCAAAATTTATGGTGTAACTTACACGCTTTCGTTTCCCCATGATGATATACAGACTTGAATACTTTCAGATTGAAACAGCTTAGCCATAATAAAAGGCTAAAAGCAATTGTAATGTATCCAAGAAGTTGAATTCATTTTTAAACATAATTGAGAAAACTGCTGAAATAAGTCAGCTAAGTCATGGCACCATCTGTTATTTATTTTATAAAATGCAGAATGTTTTTATCATATTATCTGTGGCGTTGTATAATATGTACAACAGAATTTAAAACTTTTATAACTCATAGTCTGCGGATTATATACAAGAAAATATGGTAATTCAAAATTACCTCACTTCTCTAGAATAGAAAACTAATCAGAATTTTACTGTACCTAAAGAAAATAAAATCATTTTCTTATCAAAATAACTCAAAAAAACATTGCATTTCCTGATTTCAAAGACCTTAACATGAGTTATCTGAGGGCAGTAAAACAAGGGGAAAAAATCAAATTTTGAGTCTAATATAAAAAAATATAGATGTTCAAATAAAAATTTTTTTTCAATAAAAATTCCTGTTTATTATTTTTTTCTCTTTTTTGAACACAAATTTATAACATGCATTAATTATATTATAAAATTGAATAAAACAATAAATGTTTTTTATTTGAAAGAATATATACCTGTGTGCCACTAATATACCATGGACTTAAAAGGTATTCATAGATAATTATTTTAATTTGAAATTTTCCTTGGTGGTAATTTTTTAAAGTAGCTCTCAATGGCATTTTTACTCTTTTTTTTTAATTTAAAGGATAATTATTTCTATAATTGTGAAGAAAATTTATATTCTTTTAAAGGATTATTTTCAATGTTAAAGTATTTTACTCATTTTCAAATATTTAACTGGCATGTGCATTTTGATGTTCACTTATTTCCTTTAATATATCCTTGGAATAATTTTATTTATATTAACTGGACACAATAGTACATTGCTGATAAACATTTTTTTTCACTCTTATCGTACCTTTTCTAAACCAAAATTTTCATTATTCCATTGTTTATGTTCTTTCATAGCACTTCAACCCTTACTAAACAATGTTATTTGAAATATTTCAATTTATATTTTCATTTTTTTTCCCTTTTCTTTCTGCCCTTATGATGACTAAACATTTGATTGTTTCATGTAACCAACTGTTTTGTGGGTCTTTTGTTCAAAGTCTCCCATTTAAAATTTTTCCTATAACCCTTAAACGCATGGTGGTCATGCCATGAAACCACCAATTTTCGATTTTTTTCGTAATTCCTTTTCACAATTTTTCACTTAAATTTTATAGATTTCATATCTTTTACTTTTAAATAACATTAACAGATGGCAGCACAAATAAATTTCAGGTTGGACTCCTTCCAATATGGCGTTATTTAATATTAATTTTTAACTACACAAAATAACCTACTTTGTTAACATAAATAATGATAAATATTAGAAATTTTTTCTTCTTATATCGTCATGTCTGTCATAAACAATATAAATGCAGCAGTAATTTGAACTAGATACGTAAAAAACGTTCCTTTTTAAGGGAAATTCCTGGTAGTAGAACACATGACCGCGTAGCTAGAAAACATGACTTACGTGAAGAGCAGACTATAAACATGGCCAGCGCTCACTGGCTGTCAAAGAACACAGTATTTATTATGACTTGACATTAGAGTGTTTAGGAGTGTGGGGGGAGGGGGATTTGAATCATTGGGTCATATTACTTGTAAACAACATGTGGACTTTATATCGCCAGTGAACACATGTTTTCGCTATTTCTGTTACAGAAAGACTTTTCAGTTTCAGATTTTTCTTTGCATTGAATGTTGCATTTGCCCCCAGGCTAGTACGGAAATTTTTATTTAGTAATATTTTGTTTCTTTGAAATTTAATATGGTTTAAACGGAAATTTTTATTTGGTAGTATTTTGTGTGTTTTAAATTTAATGTTTTCGATAAAATATATATATATATATATATATTTTCTCAAAAATATTATTTACGTAAAAGTTTTATTTAAATTTAAAATAATTAATAGCAATATATTTTAACTGTGTGTAAATATTTTTTTTCTACTGTTCAAATTGAAAATGCCTCACAAAGGGCTGTAGTAGCTGAGGTATTGGCTTTATTTGAAGAACTTCCTTCAGATCCAGAATCAGAAATCTTGGTTGGTGATAGTGACAAAGAAGAAAATGGGCCATTCTCTGCAAATGATAATCTTCTTTTCATGTAGCGGATACTCTCAGCCTTAAACTCGCTTCGCGAGTAGGCTGTCCGCCTGCGCTGTCGAAATGATAATCTTCAGGTGGAAAGTGATGAAGGATCAGAAGATGAAGACAATATCGATATAAATTTACCTGGTCCTTCCCGAGTAACCCAAATAAATTGGAATAGGAGACAGAAAGTGAAAAAATCATGTTTTTATAGCAACAAAATGATATAAATCTTTAATTTTTCATTTACTTACTCTTTACTTTGTAAAATGTTATAAAAAATAATATACTGCATTTTAAATACAAATTATCTAAGAAGTTTGCAATAATCGTCATTTATTGAAAGCGTGCACAAAACAAGATAAGTTTTTTCCCCTACTAACTTATTAAGTTTCGAGGTCCTAGACGCGCGCTGGATGCGCCTACCACCCACAGATAAATAGGTGGATGTAGATTTTTTTAATTCATATATTATTTGTCTGTGGGATCATAACATTCAATTTTTAGAGCTCTTTGGTTTAAAATTAAAAAAATATATATTGCGCACATCAAAGGGTTAAACCTTATTTTTGTTAATTCTTTCAATATAACCCAACCATGTTAAACACCAAGAATTAATAAATCAAATGATAGTTTCTTGCTTGATTAATGATCAAGTTCATTATTGTTTCTGATTCTCCACTGAGAATTATTTTACCAATCGGAAAATTGTTAAATTTTAAATCTTTCAAAAACTGGAAGTTGCATTTATTATTTGTAAAATTTCTTTAGTAAAGAATTTATATATAAGTAAATATTATTATAAACAATCACATTTATATCTTTTTCAATTTTGGAATTAATTTCTTTTGTGGTATTGTTACAATTATTAATAATTTGACCAAGGTAAGTGAAAGTAAACATCTTTTCAAATTTAAATTACTTATGGTAAGTAGATAAAACATTGGAATATTTTGTGTGTTGCATAAATTTTATTTTGTGCTTATTAATAACAAGATCAACCTCTGCTACTGCCTTTATAAGTTGATTTGCAAAATAAATGAATAAATAAAAAAATATCACCCATTATGTATTTCCATTATGTATTTCATAAATATCACCATGTAT
Source organism: Latrodectus hesperus (assembly GCA_037975125.1). Taxonomy (NCBI): domain Eukaryota; kingdom Metazoa; phylum Arthropoda; class Arachnida; order Araneae; family Theridiidae; genus Latrodectus; species Latrodectus hesperus. The sequence continues at coordinate 53,843,391 of CM075856.1, forward strand.
TTCTTAAAATAATATTGTTAACAAAAGCATGCTGATTAATAATAATAAAACCTCTCAAATCCTGCTAGTGAATAATGAATCAAGTGCTAAAATAAAAAGCAATAGCAATAACTATTGTTTATATTGCTTGCAAGAGTTACCTTAAAAGTCTTTAATATTCTATTTGTTTGAATATTGTTGTTTGGATAAAAAAGTTCTATTTATTTTCACACTTTATCTTTTATGTTTTCTTGGAGAAGACACTTCAAATATGTTTTTGTCCCTCACTTTCTCTACTTTGAAGAAAATCAAACCTCATTGCTGGGAAAATCAGAATATTGACATTATTTAAAGAAAAAAAAATCCTCTAATCAGAATTAATATTTTCCCTTTTTTTTATAGAAAGGTACTTTTGTATAATTTTTAAGTTTATAAAAATGTTCACAAAATTGAATAATGTCTTCTTTATCATTCCTTTTTCTTTGCATCATTTTAAATGAGTTTTCTTAACTCCAGTAGCAAGAAAAATATTCTTGGTCATTTAAATTATTTACCAATCCATCTCCTATTAAAAATTAAGCACTTCAGAAATAAAATCGCCAAGTTAAATGCAGAACTGTTAGCAGTCTGTTCTCTCCCCCCATAAAGGTTATGGGTTTGATTCTAATTTTGAGTGTGGATATTTGCAATTGTTGGTAGTTCGCTTCAAATTGTAAATTAGTTCTCCTACAAAGAAAACCATTATTATATGTATATTTTACAATATTATTGATGTATTATTATAAAACAATATTTTAAACTTTTTTTAATGGAAATGTGTTTTAATTTATACAAAGGGTACTGTAAAAGTTTTACAATATGACTACAAAAAACACAAGAGTCCCCAGTTTATATTGTATTCAGACATATCCAAGTGTGTGTAGTAGATATCAGCAACACATCTGTGGACTTGGTTGTTCCATCTCTGGACTGTGTTTAAAATCCAGATTATTGCTCTCTTTGCAAAAAGAGAGAATGGCAATTTTTAAGGTATAACTTTTTGCATATTTTAAGTCTAGATCATTTCATAACAACACTTGAAACTACATTTAATTGAATAATAATTTTTCACATATAACTGCATTCAGTTGGGACAGGGAATTCAAAAGAGAATAATTGGAGGACATTGAGAAAAAGGTCGCTAACTCAGTAATCGAAAAAACATTTCTGTATTAAAAAAAATAATTGACGAAGACTGTTACATTACATACCAGCTGATAGAGGAGATCTTCATGCACAGCAATTCATTCCATTTTGAGATACCATTTACATCTAATAAAACTGTTTCTGGGAATTGCATAGTCTGACAGATGAACAGGTTCACTTGTCATATGACGTGGTGTCAAGATATGCTGAAAATATTTAAAAACTTTCCATTTTATGGCAATCTGTATATAGTTAAATACTTTGTGGGAGGGCAGGTTAAATATTCAGGAGTCATCTACTTGATCCCTGCTTCCAAATTACCAAAACTCTTGTCTAGTTTCTTTCATTTAACTGATAGAGCCCAACTCGGGGATAGGGAAGCAAGCTGGTGCAATAAGAACAACAATTAGTATGTGAACAGCATTGTGACATGTGATGAGACTTGACTGTACTATTACGATTTATCAAGCAAAATAATATTTGGTTGTTTGATGATGGCACACCGGTAGCTGTCAAAAGACCTCAATGTGTTAAGAGAAAGAGAATAGCTGTATTTTTTAAAATTTAACTATAGAGTATATCATTTTGGTGACACTGCTAAGTGGTGCATTGAAAAGTGCCTACCTTAAGTCAAACATATCATTAAAAAACCTACACCCAAGATCAAGACTGGACACCTGGTTTCTCCATTATGCAAATGCTCCATTTCTTTATGCCAAAGCCTCCACCAACTATTAAACCACTACAGTAGTGAAACTTCTTGAACACCCCCTTACAGTCCAGATCTTGCTGCCTTTGACTTCACACTGTTTTTACATGTGAAATTGAAGCTAAAAAATTTTTTCTTAATAGTAACAAGAACTTTCTGAGGCTTTGGAACAAGTATGTCTCATTCCTGGGTGAAATTTTGCATAGCTCATTTCACATCTATATTGGTTTCTTAAGGATTAGTTTCAGTGCCTGAAGAAGGGTACTGAATGTGTGTAATGAGAATTAGTTTGAAAGAATTCAATAATTAAAGCTGTATTGCAAAAATGTTTTAGTACCCTTTGTAAATATTTATTGCATATGACATGTTAAGATTTGTCATATTTTTTATTCATAAAATTATCCATAAACCCAATTTGCATTTTGTTTTATTTTACTATTCATAGGAATATTAATTTGTAAATTATGTTTTGGAATACATTTATTTTGGAAACTTCAATAAATTTAATGTAAATAAATCATATAATTAGATTTTATGATAATTTCCATTAGGCTTGGCTTTAGTCTAGTCGATTTCAATATTGTGATTAGTTTAGCTAATAAATTAGCAATAATAAATTACTTGTGAAATTTTACATCGTGTTTTAATCTGTAAAATTGAGATATATTTTTGTTACATATAATGTAAACCAATTTATTTCCATAAGGGTGTATATGTCGCTTTTTAGATTATAAATAAATTTTTGTAAATTAATTAATGTTGATAAGAGTTGGTAGTTTTTTAGCAGTGTCAAATATCCGGTTAAAAAACATTGTTCTTAGGGTAAAACTTAGTGTGGAAATTAACAAATATTGTGTAAATGAAAAAATTTTTTTAATTATGAGCAGTAAATATCAATATTATAAATTAAATGTATATTACAGGCTATTGATGAGTTTCCCTTTCAGAGAAATCTCTATAATGATAAAATTGTACACATTGCCAAGGCCGTGATTTTGGCACTTGGAGTGATTTGACTTGATTTCAAATGGACACAACACCAAATTAAACCAAATATAGATAATAAACATAGATGGGTAAACTCTTTTTAAAAAGAAAGAAAAAGCAATTAAGTTACTGTCACAATTACTACTTTTTTTCTAATTTTATTATAATGAATATTAATTTGAACTACATTTTGTAGTATCTTATTGGATTTTACAACTTTTTTCATCTGAGGCTGTAGGGGCTTACATTATTATTAGAAGATAGCGAGTTCAAAACTCAATCGAAATTTTATTGTTTTCTTTAAAGCCAGCTGGATTTTGTTAATTAGGTCCTGGTTGCTATGTCTTCCAAATGAAATACCTCTAGGGCTACAGGATCAATTATTGAGGAAGTCTTCTGCTTAGTCCCTGCTTCTATATTGCTAAGATTTCCACTTAGCTGCTTCCGTCTAACAAATAGAAACCAACAGTGCTCTAGATTCAGGGAATCAACCATACTGATGCTCATGCATTCTTTTAATGTAAGACTTGTTTTAACAGAAATAATTTTGAAATTTTTAAGGAATGTATTTTTGATAAAGTTTAAACTTTGTTATATCTTAATAAAATAAAATACTCTTTGAATAAATTAGAATTTCTTCCCAGGGAATATTTTTAAAAGGAAAATTGCCTTTTATTCCCATATCTTTATATAACTTTCATGTTTAGTTTGTTCTTCTTCTTCTTAGAATTGGGTTTGTATGTCATTGGGCACCTCTGCTTTTATCAGCATTTTGTACCATTAACTCCAAAACCAATGTTTCCTAGTTCCAGTTGCTCGGGTCACTCACTTTATTAATAATGTCCAATAACCCTTTAATGGAGTCTAGGTGTAACTCTCTAGTATGGATGATGCCTAAAGAAGTTAATCTTGGGAGGGCAAGAGCCTCACATTCGTAAATGATATGCTCTGCCATTTCCTCTTGCGTATGACATTTCCAGCAGATAGGGTGTTGCTGAAACAGTCCCATCAGTCATGCTAGGGATAGCTTCCTGACTTTCACCAGAAGAAGATGTTTGGAGGTCTTTTCTACCTCAAGTGAAGGATTCATTGCTGCCCCTTAACAAGATTGCCTCTGAGTTCCCTTGTCTTTTTCAGCAAGGTCTACTTCAGAGGCTTCACCTGCAAATGCAGAAAGGTTTGTTACTTCTTGTGTCTTTTCAGCCACAAGATTACAATTAAAAAGTTCCGGTAATATAAGTCCACCCAGCATTGCCTGAGATACTGGGCAAGGCAAATTACTGTAGAAGTACGCCAGGCAACTAGAGGCTCCATTAAGACACCAATACCGCGGTGCCTATTAGCCCTAGGCACGAATCACAACACCAGGATTTACGGGAGCTGGTTCGTGGCCTCTGATTCAATATTCAAGGCTGTCCTGTCATTCCTACAGGACATTCGGCGATCCACCGCCTGACGACGCGCCTGGTGGCTGCTCAAGCCCCAGGAAGGTACACGTACCCCCTGGTTCCAGGTTTAGTTTGTTAAAATTATAAGTAATAATTTGTTTCCAGAATTTCAAAACATTCATGAAAAAATCTACCAAAAATTTTCTTAATTTTATATTTTTTAGACTATAAATGGATTTTATGCTTCTATAATATGAATTTGGCAAATGGTTTATAAGCAAATACTATTAAAGTTTATTTTTATTTTTGAATATTGAAGTATAAATTTGGAAATAAAATTTTTTTTTAGCTTAATATTTTTCCTTGATAGTTGTTTAAATATTGTTAGTAATGTAAGAAGTGAATTTTAGTTAAATGCAATTTAATTTACATTAAAGGATTTAGGAAAAAATGGTATCTGTAAAATAACACTTAAAATTTTATTGTGCATTACAATTAGTATATTTTGCTGAAAAGTAACTTTTTATTTTAAACGTGATTGTCAAGAAATATAGAAATCATCTGTCAAGATGTATAAAGTTTTTTCTCCAATTCAAATAATGTTAAATGACAATTATAAGCATTACATTTTTAACATGCATCGATTAAGCATACATAATTTACTCTTATTTTTTTCTTCATGATTCTTTTAACCACATTTCTTTTGATATTTTGTGTTTACTTCTGTGTTTTTTTTTCTTCCTTTTTAATGAATTTGCTGATTTCCTCATTGTAAATGTAATTAGATGTAAATAATCTTTCCATTCTCAGCTTGAAATTTTTATAACTCTCAGTCGGGAGGATACAAGATTTAATGACCAGAAATTTTTAATCATAAGTTTATTTTTAAAAATGTAAGAATTTAAAAAAAATATTTTTTTATAAGAATTCTCCTATTCTATATTTTGAATTTTGTGTTCAGGTAATTTAATTATGAATGATGGCAAATAGAAAGTAAAAAGTTTTTACAAAGCATTTACTGAGTATTTGTATATACATTATTTTATTTTTTTAGCTTAATGATTTTTTTTAAGGAAAGCAAAAAATATAAGCATTATAGAGAATGACAATAAATATAAATTTTAGGAACTCATTTTTCCATTTCACAATATACTTAACTTCACATTGTTTATAACATGCACATTGTGTGCTTCTTTTAATATCAATATTTAATGGTGCATATCTAACATTTTTTAAAGTCTTTTTATTTTTAATTTATATCCAATCATTCATCTTTAAAGCTGCTGTGAATCATAACAAACACTTTAATTTTATTATTTATTACAAGATTATTAGAAAAAGTATTGAATTCTGGTTAATATTATGCTTTGTTTAACCTTTCTAAATATCTTTATAGAACTTAATTTGGAACCTGATTTATGCTGTCTTAAATTTGTTAAATATTTGTACATGCATTAAATTTGGAAATGTGATATCATTTTGCTTTAATAAAGTTAAATGTTAAGTAATAATATTTTTTTAATAGAAATCAAAGAAATTCCCGTTTTGTTTCAAGGAAATGCTTAAAGGAATGGTTCCTGAAGATATTGACAAAATGTGGAGTGATATAAATGACATGGTTTCAAGAAGTTTTGACGATGTTTTGAAAAATAGGCAAGATACAAGCAGAATTTTGGATAATAATCTTAGTACAAATGAACTCGTTGGAAGTAATATTAATGCTGAGGAAGTTGCTGTTGAAAAACATACTCGAAAATCAAGAAACAAGCAGGCAGAAATCAAAGAACCGGTTGATCAAGTAATTAACACTTGCACTTACATTTATGATTTAATTTGTGTCATTTAAATTTTAAATCATGATAAAACTATATTCTTGAAATGCAGTTATAGCTTACATTGATACTTTAATATGATTTGAGAAAATTTCATATATTTTAAAGTTTTTCTTTAAAATTTATTTATTTTTAATTATTAAAATAAAATACCTGTGTCTACCATTTTAAAGATTATATTATATAGTAATTCATGATTATTTCATCTTTTTCATATCTTGATGTCATTGATATAAAAATAATCAGTTTCATTACTTTAAATTTAAATATATATACTATATAAAATAGGTTTTAGAGAAAAATATTGATAGGAAATTAATTTTGAATTATATATATATATATATATATATATATATATATATATATATATATATATATATATATATATATATATATATATATATATATATATATATATATATATATATATATATATATATATATATATATATATATATATATATATATATATATATATATATATATATATATATATATATATATATATATATATATATATATATATATATATATATATAATATATATATAATATATATATATATATATTATATATATATATTATATATATATATATATATATATATATATAATATATATATATATATATATATATATATATATATATATATATATATATATATATATATATATATATATATATATATATATATATATATAACGAAATTGTTTTATAAAAACTATTTTACAGAAAATATAGTGAACTCTAATTTATATAGCACTTATTTCAATTTTATCAAAGAGACACCCCTCAGGGGGTTTACCTTTAGGTAAACATGGGTGTCACAATCATAAGGTGAAGTGACTTTCTAGTGAACTGTCCGTTCTTTTCTCTCCTCTTCTACTCTTCCTCTTCTTTCTCATTGTGATTGCCTCATAGGAGGTTGAGGGTTCCCCTCGAGTAGCTATTACCGCCCTGTTTCTATTAGCTTCTCTTGGGAACTAAATCAGCCACGTGTTTTCTGTACATTGTTACCCATGTTCCTGGTAATTGTGGCTCCCAGAGACCAACACATTACTTTCCCTCTGCTTCAGGTAAACAGGAGGTGTGTTGTGGTCCTCAGCGCATCAGTAGACTTTCATGGATCTAGCAATCATATATCTGCTGTGTGACTCGTTAAGGGTCGAGGCCACTTCTAAGATACATTGAAAGTGTATAAGGTCTGGCTAGCACTGATGCAGTTATACTGCATCCCCTTGTTGGGCTCGTTGGTGGGTGGTGCAGTCTGGCCTTGAAGTTATTAACCTAATTTTATAGAGAGTTCTTCTAATTCTTTACTTTCTATGGAGCAACAAATGATACATGATCAGAAATATTTTGCTGTTAAACAAACTGATGGCAATTTTGATGTTTCCCCTTTCTTAATTAATAAAAATATTATTGGTACAGTTGGAAATGTCAAAAATGTTTGCAAGCTAAAGTTGAAGTTTTATCAATTGAACAAGCCAAAGCCATCCTAAAACTAAATTGTTTTGGTAATATTGATGTTATAAAGTCTCCTCATAATAGGTTAAATTCTACATGCGGAATAATTTCAGCAGATGATCTATTTAATGTTTCAGAGAAGAAATTTTGGATAATCTTGTTGATTAAAAAGTACAACATAAGCAGCGGATTATAATCAGGAGAGAAGTCAAAATTATAAAAACTAAGCACTTTATGCTCACTTTTGCAATTCCTATACTACCTCAATCTATTAAAGCTGGTTACCAAATTGTAGGATTGGACCCTACATTCCAAATCCTTTATGTTGCTTTAAATGTCAGCGATTCAAGTATGCAAAAACTACTTGTAGAGGACATTTAACTTTTGCTAGATGTGCATCTGTTGGACATGACAATAGTCAGTGTCAATTACAAGAAAAATTTGTCAACTGCATTGGTGAACATCCCTCGTACTCCCAGTCATGCCCAACCTGGATATTCTTCTTCTTAGGGATGGTCCATTGATCGCTATTGACTCTTTGCAAAGGGCCAAAGCAGTGCTCCCCTTTGGTGCTATAAATATCTCTAGCTCCTGGAAAGTGGGTTTTGGTTATAATTTTCATAACCTCTTTCATGGAAACAGCAAAATTACCCTCCTCGTCCTTTAAGGTGCCAACCAAAATAGGTTCATCCCTTTTGAGGAGTTTTTGGAGTCTAGCTCCTTCAGAGATAGAATCTATATCTTCACAGAACTTCTTCCAGGAGTTAATTTTGCTTTTCCTAACAAGTTTGTTATAATTAGTGAGTGTCGTTTTATAGTTCTCCCATTCACCATTTTTCTTGGCTTTATTAAAAAGTTTCCTAACATTTGCCCTTTCGGCTGCTAGAGAGTCATTTCACCAAGGACATTAAAGTTTAGCTCTCCTAGTGTGAATAAAGCAATTGTTATGATAAGAATCTAGAATACTACTGTGCAGAACATCTGCTGTAACTTCTAGATCGTAGTTGTCTCTAATAGGTCTGTTCTCGAGCTCAACCAACCCAATCAGTTCCTGGAATTTCTTCCAGTCCATCCTAACTGGGTCTCTGAACATGCAATCCAGACACACATTAGAGTGAATTTCAAAATGGATGTTTTGATGGTCTGAGCCAGAAGGTCTACCATCTACTTTCCAATTTTTGATATTTTTGCTAATTAACGTTGTCTCTATAGTAATGTTGATTAATTCAGATCGATTGGAAGTAATGAAAGTTGGTTTGTTGTCCTCATTTAGAATATCTAACCCGTAGTTTAGAATGAATTCTAAAAGGCACTCACCTCTTTTATTTGTGTCTGTACTTCCCCAGACAACATGGTATGCATTACAGACTAGTCCTAGGACTACCTGTAAGTTGTTATCTCTGCAAAAGTTCATGAGCTTGTGTAGAGAATGGTGAGGTGGAGCCTTCTCTTCATAGGGCAGGTACACAGAGCCAAAAACAATTTCTCTGTCCCCTCCCTCTATGTTGAGTCTGACTTTCACAGCTATCAGGTCCTTAAAAATAAATTCAGAGAGTTAAAACCTCAATATTTTTATGTAAAAGTATGTAAGTTCTAGCATTGCTGTTGGTACAATAGATAAGCTTACCTTTAGTTCCTTTGAGGCCACTGATTCTCCCCCTAACCAGCCAGGGTTCCTGAATCAAGGCCAGGTGTATATCCCCAGCAAGAAACTTCTTACTGAGGTTAGTGGCATCACTTCTACTGTGGTGGAGGCTGGCTTGAACTACCTTCACCCCCATTGGCAGGAGCGGGTTTGTCAAGCACTTAAGCCTATGATGATTTGAAGCTTATGTCCCCTTACTCCAAGTGTGGCAGCATGTAGTTCAGGTACACTGAGAACGATGGTCAGCTTGCAGTGATCCCACCGTTCTGTGCCTTGATTTTCCTCGGGACCTCTTTAGGCTCCAGTTTGCTGCAGATTTTTGGCAGTTAAGCAATTAATTTGGTGGTTCCGACAAGTTTCCTTGCCTTATCCACCAAGAGTTTTTGCTCCTGCCAGGGGCTTATGTCACTGACAATCTGTTCCAGCCACTTTGAGCTCCCCAGATCTGCACAGTTGACAATAAGTATCCCATTCTCAAGTTTTCAGGATAAGAAGGTTAGGGAAAAACCCTCCTCATTCCTTCCTATTTTCTAAATTAACAAGAATTCCAAGTCAGAGGCTTGTTCCTCTGTTAGCCGTTTTCCGGATGACCCTCTATGAGCACAGCCATCTTGATCACCGTGAGAGCTGTCCTGTAGTTAAATCCTCCAGGTCCTTCTCTCTTCGCAGCCTTGCCCTGGTCCGTCCGGTTGGCGGGACGCTTCTCGCCTTGGGTTTTTCAACACAAGTCCCCTCGGCGATTTTGCGTTTCTTCACCAGCTTCATCTTCTGGGCACCAGGAAGTCTCTTTTCAAGCTTGATTCTATGCATAGAGTCAGTCATGCTAGCGATAGCTTCCTGACTCTCATCAGAAGAAGATGATTTTGAGGTCATTTCTACCTCCTGTGAGGGATTCATTGCTGCGCCTTCACTGGATTGCTTCTGGGCTCCCTTTTCTTTTTCAGCTAGGATTGCTTCAGAGGCTTCACCTGCAAATGCAGAAAGGTTTGTTATTTCTTTTGTCTTTTGAGCCATAAGATAACAATTAATAAGCTCGGGTAATATAACAGTCCACCCAGCATTGCCTGAGTTACTAGGCAAGGCAAAAAGCTCTAGAAGTTCGCCAGGCAACTAGAGACTCCATTAAGACACCATTATCACTAAATATCCTGAAAGTGCTCTCTAATACCTCATGGCGTGCAGACCATAAAGCATTATTCTGAGTGTATCAGTCACAGTTATTCTATTTTGAATGGACTATTTTAGCAATGTATATAGATCAGCCAGATCATCAGTTTTGCGTAAATTAGACCCTGTTCATCAACCAGATTTAGGAATCTGTTCTGTAGCATTCCGGGTTTCTCCGGTCCAGAGCCTTTATGTAATTTGTAATCAGTTACCTCTTGGTCTGAAGTGTAAAAAACTCTCTCTACGTAATTATTTTAAAATGCTATCAGCATCACAACACCTTTGAGATCGATGATTATTTGTCCGTCTTTAAGAAGGCTATATAATGCTCGGCCACATAGCATACTACCATTTTATGAGCGTACAAATTCACTCTTGTCTTCATCTGAGTTCCCCTTGTAATATCCAGATTGTCAATATGATCAAATATATTTCTAGGTACAGTAAATCAGCTATATCTCTTATTTTTCAACAGATGTTTTCACACATTCATTCTCATTATTCCTCCCACATCTTTGTATATACAGATGGCTCAAAATTAAGTGTTCATGTTGGTTGTAGTATTGTTGCTGGTTGTAATAGTATTGTTGTTACAGTTTACAGCTATAAATTGCATGCATCATATTCTGTGTATACAGTCGAAGCTGTTGCTACTAAACATGCTCTAGAAATTATACAATCCAGCTCTCATCGAAAATACTGTATCGCTACAGATAACATGAGTGTGGTCTTGCATTTAGACTATTTTAATGATAAATGTCATCCAGTTATCATGGAAATATTAGATATTTTAAATATATTGAAGAATAAAGGATTTTTGACATTTTGTTTGTTGTAACCAGTCATTCCCAATTTCTATATTTTGATTCATTTGATTGGTCTTTATTTTCAAAGAGATAAACTGGTCTAAAAGAAAGAAAATTTAATGATTTTCATATATAATTTAAAATATGAAGTTTAAAATTTGAATCCTTTAAATAAATATAAAGAATAAATGGAAAATAGGTATTGCATAAATACAATAAATCAAATGATAAGAAGTATGAACCTGATGAAAAGAAGCATGAACACTTTTGTCCAGGGTTGTTGACCACATTGGCACAAAATATAACTTTTCTTCCTAAGACTATAGTCTAAATGAAGCCATTACATTAAAGTCATTCCACAAAAAGTTTTTTTTTAATTGAAGATAACACAAGAAATATAATGAAGAAATTCTTAATTTTCAATAAAATAAAATATTAAATTTATTATATATAGTTTATGATTCCAGTAATGAAACTTTAAATTGTTCCAGAAAACAAATCCCTTTTAATAACCTTGTAAAAAGCTGATTATAAAAAATTATGTGCTTAACCCAAAAAATATAGAGCACAATTATTTAAGCTAATGTTAATTTTTTCCTATTTTGTGTTTAACCTACTTGGAAAATTAACTTAAAAAAGGGAAAATATCCAAGATTAAATTTTCTATTTCGATTAGAAATGAAATTCTTATTTTTGGAAAAGGTGATAAATTAAATTTTGTAGGTATGTCCCATTAATTTTTAATATTAAACCAATAAATATGTTTTCAGCTATTGATTATTTATATTTAAATTGAGTTCTATAATACTGATTTTATAATATTGTTTGATTAGATTTTGTAAATGATGAATTAAAAAAACATGTAAACATTTAAAAATGTTTAAATATTAAAATAAGTATTTCTTATAAAATTTGGTTATTAAGTAATTTAACTTATAATACTTAATTTGTTGAAAAACTTCATCAAAAAATCTAAACCACTTTATATCAATCTCAATTTAAAATTTCTTTTCTTAAAATGTTTGGCTAATATCTTTCAAAATTTGTGATTTACTTGATTTTTTAATTCTTTATATTTAATTACAATAATATGTAACTTTTCTATTATCTGAATAAAAACTTATTTGTATTAACTAGATTAAGATTTATCTTTCAAAATTATGAGAATCTTAATTTTTATCTTTTGTGAATTCGTAACTGACAGTTTTATATCTTTACTTATGTTCTATTATCTAATCTGTTGTGTGTGTGAGTGAGTTAGAGTGTCTTATTTCATGTTTGTTTGGAATTAAAATAATTAATACAGTTTGTGGAAATTTCTCTGTATTGATTTATTAAATTTCTCATTTTTTTTAAAGGTGATATTAGAAATGGGACAGGTCATTCAAGCTGCTATTGATCTTGGTCTTACTGTGATAACAGAAGGCATGCCCGTATCACCTAAATTGATGTATTTGATTATATTTTTGAATGGTAAAATATTATGAATCAACTCATTAAGTCTAGATGATTTTAATTCAAATACAAAATGTTTTGAAAATCATGTTGCATTAACTGTCAGATAATTTTGGTTTACTGTATAAAATTTTTAGATTATTCTAAAGTTATAAATTGCTAGGAAATTATGCTTTAGACAAATGTAACAAGTTTTTATTTTACTCTTGCTTTAGTATTTACTCTATATAGATTATGTAATGGAATTGTTAAGACTAATCCTATTCATAGTAATTTTTAACACATCTTTTTGAAATATTTTTAGTACCACCTGTAATGAATTAACTAAGAGATATTCCTATATAATTGTAAATTTAGTAGTTTTACACATATTTGCTTAATACTTTCCAATAATAATTCTTAATTGATTTTAGCAGTATTTTTAAACAAATCAATTGTAAAAAAATATCCTTTTCTGCAGTTTTTTTTAAAATTATGTTGTGATTCTTGCTTAAATAATTAAGTAGTGTGAAAGATCAGTTGTGACATTTTTTAATATCTTTCATTTTTCTTCAGACAAACTATTGAACTATCAGGTCATCTAAATTTTGAAATGTGTATAGCCATGAAAGAATAAGAGATAGATAGCATGTGAAAAAATTGAAGTGTATCATCAACATAATTTAAACTTCTAAATAAAATAACTAATTATATATACACATGTTTATAGTTTTTAGAAAACGTAAATAAGTTTTGAATCTGAATTGAATGTAATTTTTGTTTAACTTGTTTTTGCTTGAATATTAATCTTTCATTCTAGCTGCAATTTTTGAGTTACCTACAGAATTAGAAAATTTGAAGAACAGTATTGCTCTTCTGTGTGAAAGTTTTTACCATATGAATTATGTAGAAAACCGATGTGAGCTTTTCACTTTTAATACTTTGAAATATTTGCTGATTCGATCATCAAATCCAAAAGCAGCAGTAAGTTTTTATTTTCTTCCCTTTACCTTTCTTTTTGATGTTTTCGTTTTAAGAATCAAATAGTTTCAAGTCAGGATAGACATTAATTTCTCAAATGAAATTTGATGGCTTAAACTTTTATATTAGGAATAATTAAATCTATGAATCTTTACAAAAAAATTTCTAATGGTAAACTATTGTTTAAATTTACAATTTTTTTCATTTTAAATTTTTTAAAAATTATTGAAGTTAAGATATCTTTAAAGTATTCCAGTTTTAGACACATTATGAAAAAAAGTTAAGGTTGGTTAATGTTAGTAGCTTTTTATTATTTAAAAATATGTTATTATTGTATTAAATTTGTTAAAAACTGTATTATAAATTGCTTGTTTACATTTTTAGGCAGTAATTAATAATGATGCTTAAAATAATTGCAACCCTGTATAGACCTTAATTAGCATAATCACTGTCTAGTAAAGTTAATTTTTAGCTAACCTATTAATTCTGTATTTTCATTCTGAGTGGCATTAGTGGTGTTATTTTAAAATGAAATGAAGTAATATTTGTGCATCTTATTAGTAGTAACTATAAATTTAGTGAGATAGTATATAAAGAGTGTGAATGGACAGAATGTTTTACGTTTTTTGTTGCATCTAAAATCATATTTATTGAAAAACTCAAAACTTGAATTTGATTTTTGGTTATTTTAAAGTGAAATGTGAAGCTTCCTTCAAAAATTTTCCTACTTGAACATGAGTAGGAAACTCTTAAAAACTAAATAATTTAATGTTTTCCATGTGTTATATAAATTTGAAAACTATCATTTCTACCTACTGTTATTCTATTAACTAATTATAAGAATGTGCTAAAATACAATATTTTTTTTGTTATGTGTCATTTAATTTATGTATTTATAATTATTTTTCAATTTTGTACCTTTCAAATAAAACTAAAACTTATATCTTGTGATTTTTCAACAACATTCTTTATGCTGCATTTCTTTAACTGACAAACTTTTTTGTTCTATTTTTCTGAAAGAAAAGTGTTGTAAAAATACTATTTACATAAAACTAAATACAGATAAAATTTAATTTCATGATAACCCTGATGATTCTAATTCCAGCTATACCCAAAAAAAATATTTTTTAATAGTAATTACCATATTTTCCTGTATATAATCCGTAGATTATGTGTTGAAAAATTTTCAAATTTTACTGTCTGTATTATATGTTGTCAGCAGATAATCTGATAAGGAAATATTCTCTGTCAGAAAAGCTTACAAGTTTTGAAAGAAATGCCATTTATGTTTGATAAAATAAATAATATATGTCACCATGGCTCGGATGACTTATTTCAACTTTAATCAGTTTTGTCCAATTTTGTTCAAGAATTTGGTTCGAATTCTCGGAAGGATATTACAATTACTATTGGCTATCATTATTTTTTATTTTGTCTTGACCTGAGCTGTTTCATTCTGAAGATACGTAAGTTCAAATATCGTCATGTGGATGCAAAAGCATATAAATTACACCGCACATTTTAAACTAAAAGCTATAGAAGAGGGAAATAAAAAAATTGGCCATACACATTTTAATGTAAGGTTTAAAACAAAGCATTCAGAGTACAAAAAAAAAAATCTGTATACCATGCTAATCATTTCTTACATTTAGTCATTAATGAAACAAATATGTTTTATTTTTTAAATATATCAAACATCATTTTAAAAATTGACACGTTTTACTAAAATCGTCTCAGAATTATAACTCTTGATGATTGATCTGGAGATTTTTTCTCAGAGTTTATCACATTTTGTGATGAAGTGAATCTAAACCATAATAGTTACAAGCATAAAATTACTTCAAAATGAATTATAAAAATTTTTATACTCAAATTTTTATAATTCAAAATGAGAGAATTATAAAAAATGAAAAATAGTTATTTCAAAATGAATTGATAAAAAAAATTGGAAAAGATAGTATGCAGTATGGAGTTTTGTAATAAATGGAAAGAGCAAAATTTACTTAGCTATAAATGATGTTTTTTATAAGTTAACCCATCAATGATGTTTCACTGAAGGATTTAATATGCTCTTAAATTATTCAGTTGATAAATTTTATGTTTGTGTATTGAATTTCTCTTACAATTTTTGTTATGAAATATTCATTTTCTTTACAGAAAAAAGATGTGAGAAGAGTTTATACCTTACGATCACTCATTCCAAACATTATTGCTTTGAAATATGTCGATTCTAATTCAGTCTGGGAATTGTTAAAAACATGTGTAACATCGCAATCATATTTATCAATCACAGAAGTAAGTTTAGAAATAAATTTAGAAATTAACTTTGCAATTATTTTAAATATAAACAAATAAGAATGGTTTCTTTTAATTTTTTCTTTAATTTCTATTTTTTTTTTTAATGACAAAACGTAATAAGATTTTTAAAATAAATCTTCAAAACTTAATAAATGAAAAAATTTTCCTATTCTGCAGTACACTAATATTTTAAATATACTTGTTATATTTCAATTTTCTTCAATTTTTCGAAAATTAATGAAACAAAAATATTTTTTAATGTGATAAAATTTCATCATTTCAAAAATGTTACACCTTTTCCATAAGGTCTAGAGTAAAAACTTAATGAAATCTAAAATTATCCTTTTTATAAATTCTTTTAAAGAAATATTTTATGAAGATATATTTAATTTTTATCCATTTAAAATTCAATTTATTTCAATTTTTTATTGTATTTCTTGATATTTTATATTGATACATTACTTATAATGACATGGAAGTTGCACTACTTTTCATTAAAATTGTTACATTAGGAAGAAATAAATATAGTAAAGTGATATTTTTGGACAAATATATTGTACTGGAAATATCAGATGATTAAATATTCAGTAAATTTGTTAGCTAAGAAATCATTGTCAAAAAAATCAACTCTGATTGCTAACAGCACATTTGTCAGGATATCAGTCTAAGTATGGTGTTAATGAAATTATTAGAATTATAATTATAGTATTCAATAACTTCTCCTAAGTTTTCAAAAATAATTTGAAAGTTTCTAAGATTTTAGAGAACAACTATTAGGAACAAATTATTTACTGAATAAAAAAAAAAATTCTGAAACCATGGTTTTTAACTTAATATTTTTATAGGTGGATTACATTTTTAAAAGTTTTTTTTTTATGTAGAATCTATTTGTATGATAAATTTCAAGTTAGATACTAATGTATTTGTCACATTAAAACATGAAAAAGATACTCATAGTATTAAGAAAAGCAATAAAATGGCAACAAGTTTGAGTCAAATTACTTTAAAATGATTATTTATTTTTTCCTCCAAAAATGTTTATTTTTTCAATTATCATACTTGGTATAAAATTTTTCAAAACTATTTATTGCCTGGTCAAAATAAATACCTTTGGCTCCCTATTACTCATCTCATGTAAAATATAAATAAGTAATCATGCATATCTTTCCCACCTCTTTAATAGATAAAGCGACTGAATGAATAAAAGTATATACTTTATTATACAAGAGTCATCTGGATCATCTCCAAAAGATGGCATTGTAAAATGACCCAAACCTGAATGTACGTATAGGCTAGATTATGATTCTGACCATCTTATATTGCATTCCTAGTTTTAAGATAGCTTAGATGAAAGTCATTATAGTTCGCAAAAGTGTTGTCTCTTATTTCTTCTCCCAGTACTGCAAGGTGAGATCGGGGATAAAGTTTTTGAATTCACAGAAAGTAATGCCTGTTGAAATCCATTGTCAGTTGTATTTAGTGTATGGACCATATATGATGGGACAACAGAGGATTTGTCAATGATGTCCGTATTTTTGAGAAGGTAAGCAAAATGTTTGTGACAAACAACACAGTGTTCAGCCATCCGTCATTGATGACAGCTTTGTGGAGAAGGCATGGCACAGCATTCTGCAGAGTTATCGCATTATGGTTATGGGACTTGGTAGCCATTTTCCTTGAATATCTTGAACTGTGATGTATCATCAATCATCATGAAACATTTGCTGTTCTGGAAATTGTGCTCTAAGTGGGTGCCAAAAAATCTTGCACCCAATAAATGACAAATATAACACGTGGGAACATTTGCTTTTCTGCAAAAATACTACAATGTAGTTTACAAGTACCTCGATAGGATTATTATAAGTAATTAGGCGTGGGTTGCTTCACCCCAAAAACCAAGCAACAGTCACTGCATTGGCTCCACAGTGGATCTTCTGTCCGAATGAAAATCAAACTGACGCAGAAGTTGATGTGCACAATCTTCATGGACAGGAAAAGTATTCTGCTCATGGACTTTTTGCTGAGAAGTGTAACAGTAAATGTTGAATGTTACTGTGCAACTCTAAAGAACTTGTAACTAATGTTTCAGAACAAGAGGTGTAGGATGCTCAGCACTGGTGTTATGTTACTCCATGACTATGCTTGCTCTAATATGGCAAATTCCACAAAAAAACTGTCGGAGAAGTTTTGATGAGAAATGTTTGACCTTCCAACCTTGCTCCCAACAATTTATATATGTTCTTGTACCTGAAAAGCCGAGCTGGCAGCCGAATGGTTAGCGCTCTTGCCTTCGGTTCAACAGTTCGTGGGTTCGAATCCCACCTTGTGCATGGATGTTTGTCGTGGTTCAGAATCCACTTTAAAACCGCAAGTCCCTGTCTAATTAGCCCTCTTGTGCAAAAAATGACCGTTGAGCGACAAACAAACCAAACCTTGTACCTGAAAAATTTCCTGTCCTGGCATCACTTCCCCACCAATGAAACTGTATTGACAGTTGTGACATGTTGGCTTTATTCGAGCTTCAGTGTTTCAGTATCTTCATGCTGATATCAGCTATGATTAGAAAAGTGAAGCATGAATTGCCTCAGGCAGTGATCTTTAGAGTGGCCACATTCTTCCTCATTGGGTTTGGGCTGAGTCCACATTAATCTGTGCCATTCAAAGTCCTTCCATTTATGTGTTGTGGATGTAGAGAGTATGTTACCAATCGGATGTGACCTCATCGCCTGACTGTGGCTCAAAATTATAAGGTTTTTGATGATATACAAATATTCTTAACTCATTAAACTTAATGTACAATCTAGGGCTTGTCTGCACTGCTATGTATGTGGGATGGATCCATTCCCAAGTGCCAGACTATGATATTGGAATAAAATACTTACTCCATGGTATGATAAATGCTACAATTCCATTGGTTGATATGTCGAGAAGTAACTAAAATATTGCAATAAATCTTCCTGGGTAATTATATTTTCTTTCTTGCGTGCCAAGGGAAGCTTAATTTCTGGGTGACCATCATATTTTGTAGCTTTTATATAAAAAGTGCTTTAAATAAAAAAATTATACTTATTGTATAATACATTTATATAAAAATTATACACTTGAAATTCAAAATGATCTCATTTGCTACAATATATATTGTTAAATTTATTCTATACACCATGAATTATAATTTTAGCTTGATAAAATTAAATGTTATTTTGTTCTATTACAAATTATATATATGTTAAAGAATTATTATTACCATTTATACCATTCTTACTTTCAGGGTCAAAAAATTATCACTTTATCATTAATAATGGATGTTGATCGTACTTATGAGATTCATAATGTCATAAAGAAAAAATTATACACTTGTAATCAGTAAGTTTT